>VWZP01009921.1:723492-741569 GCA_013396995.1 Dicaeum eximium | reverse complement strand
CAAAAACCAAAACCAAAATAAAAACAAATCAAAAAAATTCCTTTAACTCTGTCCAGCCTCTGTTCTAGGTAGCCTCTCAAGGCATCAGGTGGTGAGCCAGACACAGCTCCTGTCACACCCAGCCCAGAAATCTGCCTGCTGGTTCAGCCCAACCACCTGCATCTCTCATGAATCTTCGGTTCTTTTCCCAGAACTGATGTGGCACAAGCATCTGTGGGGATAAAAAAGTGACTACTTACCATCTAAGATAGGCACAACAAAGCTCCTCCTGGCTGGTAAGACACAGGTTAATATTTTACATTCCAGGCAGAACTGTGACTGCAAATCACAAAGGTCCCAGGCAAAATCTTGGGTGTGTTAATGAGCAGAACACAAACAGTAAATCCACCCAAGGAAAGTGGACTCTCCTAATTGCCTAAATTCACTGCTTGTGTGGCTACCAACTGGCTGATATAAGCAGAGAAGATGCAAAACAGACTCATTCTGCCTTAAAACCAGTTTTTCCATTCTTTATTTTAATTTTCCACATCCATTCATTTTCTTTCCTCTTTTACTCATGTTTGTTTTCTTCTTCCTGACAAAGAAAATGATAGCAAGCTCTGCAAAAAACTGTCTTTTGTATTATTGACTAGCTTTGAAGAGGTGTATTTTCCTGTCCCAAACACAAATTGTACTCTGGGAGCTCTGTATTTTTACTTGATTTTGCATTCTGATCAGTTGCACAGTATGTGTTACACACCCTGGCTTAAATTCTCTGGTTACAGACTCATAGATGGTGATTTGCAATAGTTTTGTGTCTGTGTCAACCCTTCCTGAACTCCATTAGAGAACCTTGGCGATTACCAGGAAACAGCTGTGCCTGTTTCTGTATGTCTGTCAGGCACAGTATGTGTTTCATTGATAAATTGAAGTGTAAGGGATTTCATCAAAGGTTAAGTAACAAGTTCTCATCCATAAGACCTCAGAAAGTGACACAGTGGGTCATACTAAGAGACCATCTAAGTTTCTCATCTCAGGCAGATGTAAAAAAAGGGGAGTAGAAGGAATCACTTTCCCTGAAAGTTTTTTTATCAGACACTTAGAAGTGAAAAATGGGATCTTTTAATAACACTGTTAATATTGATTTTTTAATATTTTTAAACCTTTCACATTCTATGACATACAATTTAGCCCAAAACACAGCTAATCATATAAAGAAAAGTAAAATTGTAGAAACATATATTTTAATTTAACTATGAATGGGTAAACATGAAAATGTTAGTTCCTATAGAGATTTGTTCCCAATTGTCTTGTAATTCAATATTTTTCAAATTACCTGAAAGAAAGTATTCTACTCAATTACTGCTGATAATTCAGAAATTGATAATGAAACCCCACTCTATTTCAGACTATCTTGTGTGAATGCTCCTTGTCAGGGTGAGTGCAGTTGAGCATGTTTCCTAACATGGTACAGGCAAGTGGAAGATTGATGTTCAAAGAGCAAGGGAAGGTACCACAACCATAAAATGTGAAACTGTGTCTTTGAGAGCAGAGATTCTCAAAGAGCTTTACAAATCATTTGGGAAACCCAATTTATATGAACCTCCAATGCAATAATATGGCTAAGAAAGTCACCTTAGTCCTTGCCCTGAGAAATTATTCAAGGTTTTTAAAAATATCTGTGACACAGGAGATTTAAGCAGTCTACTATATTTACTTTATAAAATAGTAAGCTAGCAAGCCAAATGATAATTGCATATAATCACTAATTATGTAATCATTAGGGAAGGAGGTGCTGAAGACTGAAATCCTGCAGAGAAATATATAAAAAGATGGAAATAATCTTTTTACCAGAAGGAGAGCAATTGGGAGAAATTCCCTAATGGATTATCCATCTTTTAAGACTTCCTGCCTAAATCACATCTTCTAGAAAAAAATCAGTCTTTAAAAATAAAGCTTAAATCTTCAGTTAGAAAAGGGTTGGTGTGGTTCTTTATCCTGTATTATGAAAACTATTGAATTAAGTAATTGAAATGGTTCCTCTAAATTATATAAAATTATTGTTCTCATCTCTCCTTAAGTTTACACTTTTAACTTTTACTTAACATCAATGATAACATTAATAACTATGACTTCATCTTCACTGCCATCCCCCTTTATGTATGACAATAGTTAAAATTCAAATCCTACGTTTCTTACTTCAGAGTATTTTTCCCTCTGAGACAACAGTTGGCTATATTTGGTATTTCAAAATCATTTTACTGAGTTTATTTTTCTTGTTTCCTATTTCTCAATTTCAAAGGTCTTCCATCTTGGTCATATTTTGTCCAGAAAAAAGTGTATTTCAATCTGGAGAGCACAGACACCTCATATTTAAATGAATCCCACAGCTATCCCATCAGCAATCCCTGACAAAAACAGTTCTGGCTTTCCACAGTTGTTTCACACCTTGACCATTTTCCCTTTGCCCGCATTCAGATTAATCCAAAGAAGTTCAGGAAAGCATCAAGCATCCCTGCACACCAGCACATAGCTTTTTCCACTTTTCCAGCTCCAATATTTTTTAATTGAGACCAGAACAGAATGTGTGAAACTTCTAGTGGAATTCCTCACACTGGGATTCAAACCACAGTTGAGTACCATATGCTCCATAAGAATGCTTATTTTTCCTCTTGCACTTTGATTTAAAAGTAAAACCACACAAATGAGGTAGTAGAGCAAAATCTAAAAAGCAATCCCAAAATTATATGCATAATAGCCCCAAAAGACACCCAAGAAAGGATTCATTTCCAAGAACTGATATTTAAATGAGAAGGTTCTCATCAAATTGAACTAGACTTAAACCTCAACCAATTATATTTAAATATAATGAAAAATAAATACAGCTGAGCTTTTAAGATAACTGGAATAGCTAAAGGTCTGTCAGCTTCCAGTATAAACCTGGTTTGTTCAGGGGATTATAAGTGCTGTAAAAATGTGTTCCAGGCTGAAAGTTGGCAGACAAAGATTGTAGTTTTAGTGGTTGGGGTTTTTTTTTTAAAAGGGTAAAAAAAAAAAAAAAAAAGGATTGGCCACTTTTAAGATAGGATTGGTAGACTTTGGAATTTTCCAACATTATTTCTGACATTCCCATAATTCAAAAAAGGACTAATTTTAAAAATAAGATGATGTAAGCTATTATTAGTCCATGATGTGAACTAACCACGTGCTTCTTTTGGGATTTGTACAGGGGTTTATTTTAAAAAGGCAAGTGGGTTCAAACACAGGTCATTAGACTAATATAGTTTGTTTGACTCGTAGGTGGGATTTTTTGAGCACCCTCAGCAGTGGCCTTGCCCAGCTGACATCAGTGGTGTCAAAAGCTGAGAACTTAATGCACCCCCACTCATTCACTAGAATAATGACAATAAACTTGGTTACCCACTTATTCTTTTATTATTGACCTCTCATGCCTTCTCTTTATGATGGATTTTTTTTGTCAAAAATTCCCATAATAGCATAGCACAGATTTATTGATGTAATTTCTTCCCTACCACCTTCTCTCACTCACAGAAGTGGGAAACAAGCTGAGCACCAAAGGCCCTTTGCTCCCAGCAGCGCCTCCCCACTGGTCTCTGTAAGCAGAACAGGATACCTGGGGTGAGCACACGCTTGTGGCCTTGCACAAGGAGCTCTGCTCATCCCTTTGCCCTGTGGGCCACCCCATGGCAGCAGCACAGACACGATGCAAACATAAAACTGGGAAAGAGATGAGCTGGGAATGCAATGTCCTTGTGGCAGCTCTCTAGGAACATGACTAGCCAGAGTGAGGTGAAGATATTCTCTGTATGTGTGAACAAGCAGCGCTGCAAAGTGTCTGGAATATCAAGGAACATTAAATTCCACCTTTATCCTTCTTTCTGCCCACGAGGACAGTGGATGTGTATGCCCAGAGGGAGTGGGACTCCACCGCCATCATCACAAATTTGAGCCAGGGCCTTCAAAGGGCTGCAGAACTCTGCTCTGATTAAGGAATCCCAAGCTCCACAGGGTCCTCCCAAGACTTTCCCAAGTTCAGTTGTAGCAACAGAGCTGTTCTGCTTTTCTTGGTATCAAGAACATGCTATTTTTTACAAACATGCTTCAGAAAATATTCTCTTTCTCTGCTCCCAAAAGAACCAGCAAGACAATTGTTTCAGACACAGTGCCCTGGTGAAGGAAATCAGCATTTGCATTTGGGTTTAAAAGGAACTGGTCAAGGATTTCACCTACCAGCTTTAGAAGGGTAAAAACTAGGAAGTTATTGATTATTTCAGAATATAGCTTTTTCTCTCATCTTTGGTGTGCTTTTTTGGTATGTTGAATGATTTCTCTATCATGTTTCTTGTGCTTGTGAGGAATTATGCTCACATGCATAATGCACATTATGCTTGTGAGGAATCACAAGCAATTTTGCTTCTGGATTTTGTGAAAGAAAGAGAATGCTAAAATCTGAAAAGGTATTATAAAATAGAATTGAATAATTACTTTCTACCAAGCAGTGGTTAATATTAATGAGACATGAAATCATATCTGTATTTCCCTGTTTACATAATGAAGTATGCTAACAAAAATTACTTGTTTTGAGTTTTTGTCTTTCAGCTTTTTTTCTTTATAAGGAAGTTTTCATCTGACTTAGTATTAAGGTGTTTTAAAATGCAGGCTTTAAAACACACAGACCATTCATAGCATCTGGGGTGAGAAACCATATTTGTTTGTATTTTAAATCACTAATAACAGTTCTAAAATACTAACATAATTTTTCTCATACTCACAAACTATGTGGCTTTCCAGGATCAGATTAAGCAGGGAGGTTGTCCTCGTTAAGGAAAATTAGGAAATACTGGCAGTGGGTCAGTGTGACTGATTTTGGTTCACTGGTGGGGTGAAAAGACGACAGGAGACTGGAAAGAAGCAGAAAGCACAAGTTAAAGCATGTCACAATAAAGTCTTTTCAGCCAAGTGATATTTTAATATTTCTCCATCACTGAAGTGTTCATGCTACATATATTAGGATTACTTCTGAAAATCTTAGTTACTGAAAACTATATAGCATGACAGACTTATTTTTTTCCTGCTGGAGATGAAGGGAGTCATGGGTCAGATTAACATGGTATGACCGCATGCCTGATTGAAAGACCATCATAGGTTTTACTTCAGATTCCTCTTGCTCAAGCCTTTAAAGGAGCATAAGTTCAGAAGAAAGAGATTTGTTTTGTCATGCTGAGTGTCCTTCAAAGGTGAGGATTTGCCATGTTTTAGCATAACACAAGGGCAAGTACTTCTGTACTGAGCCTGAGATTCATTTTACCTAGAAACCCCCAAAACCTGCACTGATGTCATTCCTGTTCTACACCCACCCTTGCTCCCTCCAGTCTGGCCTGATGGGCTGTGCTCCCAAAAGCTTTTTAGAGTGATCAGAGTTGTGCACCCTCATCTTCTAAGGGGTTGTGAAAGGCAAAAATATTTTGTTGTTCATCTAAGCCGTCATCATCCCACAAATCCATGCAACCTGAGATGCTGTCGAGTTGGCAGTGCTGATCAGTCATAAACCCTATTCTGTGGAAGACATTTTAGTGTAGGAGAGAGATTATCTAAACCTGAACTCCTGTAAACTGTAAATGATCACAGAATCAAAGAACCATTAGGGCTGGAAAAGTCCTCCAAAATCATCAAGTCCAACGTTTGACCAAAGGCTACCAAGCCCATTTTTGAAAACACCTAAGAATGGTGATTCCACTGCTTTCCTGGGCAGCCTGTTCCAGTGCATAATCACTCCTTCAGTGATGAAATTTTTCCTAAAATCCAACCTGAACCTCCTCTGACACAACCTGAGGCCATTTCCCCTTTTGTCCTATTGCTTGTTGCCTTGGAGTGCACATATACACTCAAAAAGAAGTATGATTGTGTCCTTCAGCCTAAAATCAGGGCTGTTACAAAGAAAAATGTTAAATTATCATGCAGTGGGGTCATCAATCCAGTTGTCAAAAATAATACGACATAATTATTTTGACTCCCTTCAATAAGACCTTATTAAAAGGTGACAACACTACTTAAAAAAAAAAAAAAGAATTTGTTCATTTCTCTGCCAAACACTGATGTTGGGGGCAGGAAGAGCTGTGGCTTCCCTCCTGCTGGGTAGGCATCAGTGAACAACCTGCACTGTTTTCAGCTGCAGGGGATTTATGGTTTGTGAGGGACCAGGCAACAATGAGAGAGAGGAATGGGCAGACAGCCTTTCCCTTCCCCACAATGCAGAGGATAGGGTAAGGATTTGGCCACAAAATTTCAGGTGTAATCAGAGAAGCTCTGCTCAGAGAACCAAATCTCATCATGTCTGGGAACCCTCATCCTCTGAGAGGGCCATAGGATGTATCAAAGTAGTGTGGGAAAATGGGGGACAAGCGCAACAAGGGGAGGAAAAGTTAAATTATATGTGTCTGTGTCTTGTTTGTATCAAAATTCTTTCCCAAGGCTGATTCTGGAGAAGGCACATTTAAAACTGTTGAAGTCTCAAGCCAGAGCAGAGCACTGGTCAGTCAGAGAAATATAATTTGAAGTCTCACTTCACACTTATTTCCATTTCAGTAGGACCTTTAGCTGAACTCCACAGGCCAGTGATGACCTGGGCTAAGAGAACGAAGCTCTGAGGCAACAGCAGCTCATACTCTCCTTTTCTACTGTCAAGACATACTCATACCCTCCTCATCCTCACACCTCCTGTCTTCTCCTGTGACTCCATACTCCATACTCCACTGTCTTTTAAGGAAAATGACATTAATTCAAATCCTTCCTCAATGTGATTATAAAATGAGAATTTCCTTAAAACACTCACTCAGAGTAGTTCCTGCTAAGGTTTACCTTGTGTTGTATTAAAGAAACCTGATTTTCAATATCAGAACCACCCACCCTGGGCTGCATCACTTCAAAACCAAATGTTCAGCTCTTTCCAGCTCTATTGTTAGATTACTTTGTTATGTGATCCACTCCCCCACTGCATGCTCTGTGACACTGGGAGTCATAAACCCTCCATTTGGAAATGAGCTCTGGAATGTGCATAACCCACATACCAGGGAGCAGGGCTTGGTGGCACTCACAGCACTGCCTATGTTATGAGGTGTTAGTGAAAGTTTTGGTCTCTTCAGCCCCTTTTATTGGTTCTGCAGTGGATTCCTTACTTACAGATGTTTTCAAAACCAGCAGTTTTCCTTTTCCAAGGAAAGCCTACTTATTGCCAAAAGTTTACAGCTGAATTTCTTGGCATTCTCAAGCAATGATTTCATCAGAACATGAAATAAGTCAGGGCTGCTGTTGAGAGACACCATTTTATAATCCAGCATTGTAAATTTAAGACTTTTATTTGCTGCAGAGTTTGGTTTCCATTTGTTCAACCCTCTGATAGGTGTATTGCTAGGGAACCGATATAGAAGTTTTACAGGGCCTTTGTGCAATTTAAAACCCCTGTATAGAATACCATAGTGCACTGCCCATTCACATCATTAAAGACTTTTACAAGAGTATCATGTTCACACTTATATGTACTTTGCTCTAGCGACCCTCCCCATGCCATGTTTGAATTATTATAAATGGGGCCATGCAGAAAGCTGCCTCCATAGCTGAAGTAGGAAGGCTTTGTTTAAAATTCAAATAACAGTTAAATGATGTCTGTTTGTTCCTGATCAACACTCTTCATACAAAAAAAAAACCTCGTTGCACTTTCTTAAAAGGCAGCAAATGTGGACAAATATTAGCTTTTGGAACTAAAGGGGAAGTTATTCATTCACTCAGCAGTGCTTTGCAAACTATCAATCTTCCAGGTATTTCTATTAGCTTTAATCATTGAGGTTGTTTGTTTGGAGCAATTTCTAAGAGAATAAAGGTACCTTTGGCTCTTATCTCCTGTCATCAAAGCATCCATTAGGAAATCCAAGCCCTGTAGGCAAGCTCAAGGGATTACTCAAAGAGGTTTTCTTGAAACAATCAAGAATTCGGTGCCCTCTCTTCAGTGCACGGGAGTTCAGTTGGAAACCATAATCTGAAAGAGAGGTTTATCTGAGGCTTAATACAATTTGAACAGGATTTTGTTCAAGGCAAACCTACAGATAAAAGCACCTTAAGTATGTTGAAACAAAGATGAGCCTGCATTCCTTGTGGTGCTGTTTCTAAGTCCAATAGTCTGTCAACAAAGTGGGGGGGAAAAGCTCTGAAAGTCTTACAGTTATCACAATAGTCAGTAGATTGGACCACTGAGAAGCTAATTAATAGCTTTTTAATAAAGGAATGCTGATTAAGTGTGAAGCAGACAAAAGTTGGTTCAGTGTTGCAGGTTGGAAGGCTTGCCAACAGAAACCTTGAAGATGGGGAAAATGTAAAGATTTGAAATGTGTGAAGTAGGAAAAAAATATCTTAGAGATATGAGTTTGAACTGAAAAAAAAAAACCAAACCAATCTGGAGTGCTTACAAACCTGAATTTCCACAGTATTTGGAATTTCCACAGTTTTTGGAATATCTCCTTTCTTTAGGTGCAGGGATTTAATTCCGCTCACTGCTAATGGAAAGAGAGAGGAGATATTGAAAAAATGCTAATGCATATTTGGATTTAGGATCCCTTGGCTTTGGAGACAGTCCAGTGTGGTACAGCTAGGATTTGGATGACCTGGATTTAACTGCTGCTTCTTCCATTGAGTGCCTTTCCCTCTTTGGTTTCTCTTACCTGGCAAGGGAAATGATGAATGGTTTGAGATAATTGACAAAAAACTTAACATGAAATTTAGATGCTGTTGTGCTGCTGCTTTTCCAAGAGCCTCAGACCTGAGCTGAAGCTCTGGCTCTGTAGGAACAGAGCACAAAGTCTGTCTCTGCCTTGAGGAGCTTACTATAATTATTACTATAATTATTACTATAATTATTGGGCCCAACTCAGCCACAAATGAGAGAATAGGAAATTTTAAAGGAAAAGCATTGTGTTTCAGCTTCTTAAGGTAGCAGATGCAGTTATGCTTTTCTTTAGATTGGAAGATTTTTCAGAACACACCACCAGAGAATGAGGGGGGTATAAGGGGAATGATGTGGATAATATGCATTTGAAATTTCAAAGGGGTTTTTTTGACACAAATCTGTTAAAAAAACCTTAACAATAATTAGAACACTCATTTGCCATGAGAACAGAGTTCTTTCCACGACTGAAAGCGAATTAAAGAATAGGATGAAGACATAAGACTTAATGTTTCATTTACAGGATAGAGAAGAATTAGCAGTATTGTACCTCAGAGGCTGGTTCTAGATCCTGTTTTACTCAACTTCCTCATAAAGGACCTGAAAATGGAAATTGTGGACCTGAAAATAGAACTGTGACATCTCCAAGTATGGAGACTTAATTAAGATTTTTTAGATAGCTGAATAATATGTCAATGACAAGAAACCCCAGGAGGATCAACAATGTCTTTGGCTGGAGCCAGAAATAGCCATCAAGACATTAGACATCATTGGAAGAAGGCCACCCAAATGCCATAATTTTGCATGTATATAAAACCTTTTGGGCACCTACCTTCTCAGTGCTCTCTGTGGTTTTGTGATCTCAAGAAGGACATGGTGGAATTGGAGAGAGTAAGTAGGTGATGGAAGAGCTATTTTACAAGAAAACATTAGAAAGGTTAGAACATTTTTGTTTCAAGAGGAAAAGTCTGGAAGGCATATAATAAACTCCTGCAAAGTCCTGATAGCATGTAGAACCTTTATCTGGAAGGTTATTTCTTTATGCAATAGCTAGTTAAAATTCTGAAACATACTTCCATGGGAGGTTGTAAGACAGACAGTTTTAGCAGGTTCAGGGTAGATTAGATAAATTCATGAACACCAGATTCATAAATCAGTGATGGCAGGGCTAGCCAGAGATGTCTCTTCTCCATTCCTTATTAAAAAAAAATTGATGAGAGATGGACTACAGAGTGTAAGCAGGCTCATATGCTCTCCCAAAACAACATTTCATATTGCCACTGTCAGAAGCAGAACACTCAGTTTCTACTCATCTGACCCATAAGGCCATTTCTTATGGCCTTATAATTTTTTCAAAGTAGGACACTTACTATTGTCAAACTAATAGAGGCTAAATATGGCATATACACAGTATTACCTCCCCAGAAGTGGAAACTGAAATAATGCTTCATTTCCAAGAGCTTCACATTGCTGCATAAATGGGAATTACCCAGGTACCCAATGTACTCTACCAACACCTGGTTAGGAAGAAAGTGATTTTCTCAGGGAAGAAAACAATCATAATATTAACTTTTACATAAACCGGATAATTTGTCAGCTTGGCATATAAAATCTAGACTCAATAAAAATACTTCATATGGTTCCACAATCCTTTCTTCATCCTAACAAATTTACATGTCTGTAGAATTGTAAAATGTAATTAGCCTTCACTGACTCAAAGTCCATCTGTTATCAGGGATATTTTTACAGGATCCCATGACAGAAATCTATTATAGGCTATACAGTCCATCTATAGAACTGAATGAGGATGAGTTACAGAGAGAAATTCTTAATTTTTTTTTCCAGGCAGATCATGCTGTTTCTGTTTAGGCTCCTTCCCAATTTTCACCTGATTCACAATAACTTTGTCTGACATGAAACTTCAGTCTGCATTGAATCTCTGTATGTCAACCACTCCAAAAGCCCTGCAGAAAGTAAGGTAGCCCAAGCCTGGTTACCATCAGCAAATCTTGCCTGCTTCTTTCAATGCATAACATGCAAAAATATGAAATGATTCAACAGAAAACTCCCCGTTTAACTTTTACCAGGAAAAGTTCTGATCCTGCAGATATTCACAGTCATACAGAAAGGTAAGCTTTTAATATGCAGAAGCATGCAATGGTCCTCAGGAAAGGTATGAATTCTGAGACTGACATCAAAGGCAGAGGACTAACAAGGGACTTTTAAAGTATTTCCTGTACTGAGACTAAACTAAATCCTCCTGCCAGGACTGACTCTGTGCAGAGGCAAAGAAGGCAATCATGGAAGGAAGTGGGTTATTGACAGTGACAAAGCAGCCACAGTCCCATTTCCAGCTTTTCCTGTGCCAGAAAAGGCAAACTTAGCTGCTACTGTCCCAAAGAGAGAAGTCAGAGCAGCATCTCCTGCTGTGAGGGCAGTGGGCCCTCCTAGTAGAAACAGTTAAGATCCCTTTATCTCCTTTAGGCACAGTAAGCTCCTTCAGCTCATACATTAATGAAAAATCTTGGGTCTTGTGCTGTGACTTCTTAAGTACTCTGAGAACCTAGCCAAGGCAGAGCCACTCTACTTTTTATTGCTCTTCTACTTTATTTTTTTTCCTTCAAACTGTTTTTCTACCTTTATTTCTATTATTTATTATTTTGGGTTTATTTCACTGTCTCCTGCCCTAGTTACTATTAAACTGTCTGTATGTATTTTAGATTATAATTTCTTTGTCTTCTTCATAAATCCTTTACATTACAAAGCCTTTCAAGTCAATGCAGCTGCCATGAAGAAACATTCTCTAAACTGTTGTAGCTAAAATCTTGGAAATTAACGTATGCTTTTGGTTTTGCTCATTAATTCTATTTCAGTTACTTCAGTTAAAGACATAAAAGATCTTGTATTTGTGCATGGATGTGATTAACCTAAGATGTAAATTGCAAGTAAAACCTGAAGCCTAAAAATAGACTACAAATCTTCACAAAATTGGCCTTTGTTACCAGATATTTGTGACAGAACTCTGCAAGGAGGTGTTTAATATATCTCACAGTTATTGAGTTATCAGAAAACTTTGTATTTTGCATAAGGATGACATTTTAACTTTTGACTAAAAAGTTGGAAGAAATGGATATAGTTTCTCCTGAGGTTGTCCTCTGCTCACCTCAGGCTCAATTCCTTTACTTATTTGGTGTGGTTTTGCTTGTGAGATGGTTCTTACTAGTGTAGGTGTGGAATGATGTCACCTTAACCTTAGACACAGAAAGAATAAGAGAAACTTCCAGAATAAAATATCTTCCTGTGCCTATATAAGCTTTGTACAATATATGTTAGAAGCAGCTCTCCCCATTGATTTTAGTGGAAGTGAAAAATGAGTCATATCCTAACTTTGTTTTGGAAAGGGCGGGATTTCCAGATCTTCCCCTTTTAACTTGCTACAGAAACTTGAGAGGTATAAAACCTAGATAAGGCAGTTCAGAACCCCTAACCTAGCTTTCTCTTCTGAATAAGACTCTGACAATATGACTCTGGCTTTTAGAGACACTAGTTACTTTACTTAAGCATTTCAAAAGCAATATTTAATGTAGGAGTGTGACTCTCCCTTCTCTGTGTGCCCAGCTCAGTTGTGCACACTTGGGAATCTCAGCCCCATTTTAGATGTCCAGTGTGCTTCATCTGGTTTCAAAGGGCTCTCCCAAATATCAGGAGTTCTCACAGGTGCTCTGTGGTACTGGCTGCCAGCCCCATCAGGGCATCTTAAACATTAGAACATCCCAAAGCAATGTGTACCCATCAACAAAGAAATTGAACTTTTCTTCTCTAGCAGTCAGATTCTCTCAATTGCATTTCAACCAAATATCCTGGCATGAAACTGAAAACTTTTTGCAGCAGAAGACATTTCAGTTGCCAATAACAAGCACATTCTAGTAAAGAAAAATGTGTTTCTTTTTTTTCTGCTTCTAAAATACTTGGGCATTGCTACAGGTATAGTTTCAAACAACAATTTAAAAAAATTACAATGATGAAAAGTTTAATTTTTTAGTATTTTAAAAAACCCCAATATTGAGATTATGACCAACATTATTTTTTTCCTTTCTCTCAATCAGTTTTCTCATCTGTTGTTCTGTTTGACTGAAATTTGCCTTGATCTCTAAGTAAGAAAGAACACTGGGGCCTCCTACAGTTTACTTTTTGATTGTAGCTGGTGTTCAAGTATCACACAGAAACTACAGCCATAACAAAGGGGCACATCAGCAAAGCTACTTTACTAAAACACATAAACAGAGAATACTCTCTTTACAAAGGTAGTACTCGTCTGTACAAATTTTAATATATCTTTAATTTCTGATTGTGACTTCATCAATGGGAAGAAAAAGGGACTTTTTGGGTGCAATTTGTCTTAGTCTAACTGAGATGTCTAAAATTGACCAGATGAATGGCATCTGAAATCTCTACATTTTTCCATTCACTATAAAGGAAGCCTAGACAGCTTGTTCAAATGTAAATGTCTATACTGCAGATGTCTGAAGTTAAGTGAAAGGAATCCAGGGAGTTTAGCATCCAAAACCAAGAATGTGGATATCATATTGAGACGATCTGAACCACAGAGATATTAAAGAATATGTCTAGGGTCAGAGATGACACCTGAGTATCCATGCCAAGAATGGAATACATATTTCTAGAATTCCAGAATTCTTATAATTTAACAACAGATTATATTTTCTATGAAAAGAGCAGGAATATTAATTTTTTCACATTTTAAAGTAATACTTGCAGCTAGCACAGAAAGATTTTGGCTAACCTCCCAGCCATACCTTCCATTCCCACCTACCCACAATATCCTTACACAAGCATTCAAAGGAATATTTTGTTTTTCACTCATTTAAGGAAACTAGTAAAGACACAAATATACATACTACACAGAAAAAACCAACATGGTATAGGATACAAGAGCTATACTTTCTTAGGAAAAAAAAAACTTAATTTTATAGGAGAAAAGAAAATAAAAGAATGCAGTGTGAGAGAGAATTGCATCCCTTCCTCTTCACATTTTTGTTAACTGAAGCCATAATCCCAGGAAAAATATCTGAACAGATGTTTTCCCTTGAAAACATTCCAGAAAATGAAAGCACACATGGCATACTGATCTGCTACTTCCTTCAACACATTCTCGTTCAGAGATAACAAATGTACCATGTGATGTTGCCATAGTAGCCTCTTGTATTTCACCACTGAGTGAAGCAGAGGACAAAGTGAATATATCTCCCCATGCTCTGGGCACTGGGCTGGCTACAGCAGCAGATTGTGTTTCTAGCATTTGATGTCACTTTTATTCTCTGACATTGCTCTGCCTGTTGTGTTTTAGAGCACGTGTGCTAAAGCACAGAGTGCAGCAAGCTCATACATAGATCAGGTATCTTGAATGTCCAGATTCTCTGGTCTATTAACTTTCTATAGCCTCCTGTCATACCCTACCTGCTGTTTTTCAGACATATTATAAACTCCATTTCAATGGGTTTTCCATTAATTTATGCAATGAAGCTGGTCATCGTCATGGCTTTTTACAAAAGAATGCCAGAAAGTAGAGAACAAATATCAAACAGAAAAAAAAAAGCTAACAACACTATTAATGCTGTAAAAGTATTCATCTGAGGCAACAATCATTGGCAAAAAGACTGATCTTATCTACTCGAGAAACTGGAAATAATACAAATGTTTGTAGAATATAGTGGAGAAACTTGAAATACTGAAAAAAGAACTGACAGGAAATATTATAGGACAAGAAAGACATTGTTAAAAAGGAAACATGACTAGAACAGAGGTATTTAGGGTATGTGTTTCTCAGGAAAGCTGTAACTAAAGCAAGACTTGGTAGATCAATGTATTCACATTCTTAGATTGACTTTAAAGTAGACTAATGACATAGGAATATAACCACACACATTGAGAAGAGAGCAAAGTCTGCCTGTGTCAGCATCATTCCTGGAGAGTGCTGTAACACAATTTCTGTGTCTCTAAATCTAATGATGGACTTGAATAATGTATAAAGTCATTAAATTCTATTTGGAATTGTAGCCTGAATGACTTCTTTTTTCAAGTATAGCAAGAAAGACAAATGGTGCTAAAAATAAAAGGCCCCAACAGTTTCTGAGTAATTTTCTTTACAGAAAATAACAATCAAATAAACACTAAGATGATAGTAAGATTATTTTAGCTTTATCTCTTCTAAGCTCATGATCTTTGAAGATACTCACAGAAAATAATTAGTTCTTAGTCAATCCTGGTCTGATTTACTTAAATAAAATGAAAACATACTCATGAGTATGGTTATAACTAGGTTTTTCAATTTCAAAAGGACAAATTAAGTTATCTAGTTGACAAAGGCAGCTGCACTGATGAACATATAGACTTCACTGTAGTGTAAGCTTGGGAATTCTCTCTATTAAAGGTATAAAATCCAAGAACTTCTACCCCTGTATAGAAGACAAACTTTTCCAAATCATAGAAAATACTTAAGAATAAGCAGAGATTGTACAAAAATGCAAAATCAAAACCAAACCAGAATAAAATAAGGACTGCTCTGTAAAGAAAAGAATATTTTAAAGACAAGGCATGAAAGAGGATAACAACTTTCAGGAAACTAAACCAATTAAAAACTGCAGTTGAAAAAGGAGAAAATAAATATGAGAAGGCACTTAAAATTATTTCTTATGCAGTAAGTATTGGGAGATGCAGTGAGACTTCAAGATGTGACTGAAAAAAGTAAATGAATGTTACCACAATTTTTAACATTCATATTTCTGCTGAATGTGGAATCAGAGGATTAAACTAATGGTTTAATGTGAATGGAAGTATAAAAATTGACATGGAAATAGAAATTATTATATTAAATCAGAAATCAAGCGTCCTAGTACATCAATGTGTGAAAATCTTCCAGAATTTGTAGCAAATTCATCTGATCTCATAACAAATAGTTTTCTTTTTTTTTTTTTTTAAACTTTTTGAGATTAGTACTGAATAACTGGAGAACAGCAAGTTAGCACTAAATATTTAGATAAAGGAAAGTTGTACACCGAGCAACAAGATCAAACCTGGAGATAGTTTGGGTAGATTTGTAGCTGAAGATAAATGGAAAAATCATAACAGCTGTAACGTGGATTTACTAAGGTTTCCCTATGCCATATTTTTCCAATGGCTTTCTCTGATGAAATAGGGCATTGAAAAATGTATATTTCTACACTGATAGGCAATTTTTTAAAGGATATTATTGTTTAGAAGAAAGAGATATCCATGGGTGGTACCAAAAGAAGAAGCATCAAAGGGTTCAGTGCCCAAGAAATGAGTTAATAATTAGTACTGGGGAGGGTGAATAGCAGAAGGGTGTCAAGGACCACAGAAATAAACGAAATTCAATAGTCCAGGCTGCAACTTTTCTTAGGAACTTATAAAAAAGCACCACAGTTATAAACTAGGTATTCATGAACTAGACATGGCCGAGGGAAAAGATAGAGATCCATTTATTAACAAAGTGAATGCACCATCAACAAGCTGCTCCTGAGAAAGTGGCAAATGAGATCCCATGTTAAATCTGCTAAGATAGGTGAGTACTTGTGCTGCTAAAATGATGCAGTGAATTCTTCCTCATTCGGTGATGTTTGCTGTGTTATTCTGACAAAATGAAGACTGAAAGGCTGCGAGAAAATAACAAAGTTTTTCACTTATACGTCAATCCATTCAATATCAAGTTGGGAAGAACAATGTGACCTGTGAAAACCTGGATATAAATTATTAAAAGATAATTCACCCAGACATAAGTGAGATTTTTCATCAGTTTTCCAATGGCAGTAGTAGGAACAAAAAGCTGTACTAGATATACTACAGAATTTGTTTAGGGAAAAAATTATTCCTAAAATATTTTCATGCCTTCAAAAGCACGAAAATAAGAACAGTGGTCCCAGAAGTCCCCTTGCATGTATTACTGTGTCTGACTTTGCAATGAACCTTTTTTTTTTTTTAAATCTTAAAATGTTCACATTTTCTCAGAAGTATATCTGTCTCATTAGGAAGATTTTTTGGAAGCCAGTGGCATCAATCAAAAAGCTATAGGGAGAAAGTCAGACCTGAAGCAAACTCTCATAATTCCAAGGGGAATTCAAAATTTTAGGGAATATACAATTATAAAAAATGTAAAAATATGGTATATTTTGCAAGACATTTTTCTGACCATAATAAGTGATAGTAATTGGGATTTTATAATCAGAAATGTGTCTTAGTATTACTGAAATAGAATCTACATTTATAAATGGTTTTAATGTCCTTATCCAATTGAATTAAAAAACTTATTTAAGCATGTGGGGGAAAACCCCCTATGATTCTATGATATCCAGAGAAGTGCTTTTCTCTACTTTAATGAAATGAGCCAAACTAAAAATTATATGGGCAAAAAATAATCAAGTTACATTTCCATAGAGAAACAAGACTAGGCAAAACAAAGCATGTCACACTGAGCCTTCACAGCCATCCTAGCCAGAGGAGGTGGGTGCTCCTTCTCCCTAAGCACTGGTGCTCCACTGGGATGTGTAATATTCACTGAATGGGAGCAAGCTCTGCCAGGTCCATCCAAAGCACAGTTGAGGGGAGGAGGTGGAAGGAAGAGACAATATCTAGCCTCAGTGTAGGTACAGATACATCACTGTTTTAATTTGGACCGGGATCGTGCCTTTGCAGTGCCCTCCTCCTCCTCCTCCTCCCCACCAGGGTGCTTTGATTGGCATTCCCAAGGGTCTCAGGGTGTGCAAACTGCTCCTTTGGATGAGCCTAAAACGAAAGATGCACTGCAGGAGAACATGGAATACACTTCAGCAGCTGACAAGTATTTAAGCTGCACAGCCAGACTAGAATTAGCCCAAAGTAAAAGCCCCAAAATACTTTCAGTGCTGGTATAAGGTCCTCGGTTCTGTTTGGCTCCACATTCGTATATCTGTTAGGTTTGGTCATAGCTTTTATTCATGGGGAAATGTTATCACTGTATAGCATAAAAATTATGCTCAGAAAGAAACTATAATTGATATGCAAATGTTTTCAAGATGGGGATCACACAAAAAGATGAAAACCTGTGGGCAAGGTTAGAGGGAAAAGATGCAGGAAGATGGGAGACAGTTCAAACATCAGGAAATGACTGGGGGAAATTAAGGAAAAAAAAAAGTAAAAACGCTAATTAAACAGGTGGGAAATACAATAGGTAAAAGAACTGCAAGTGGAAATATTAACTATGTATTCTCCTTTGCCTTGTAATGAAAAGGATGAAGAACATGTTGCAACTTGTTCTATTTCTTGTTCTTCTGTAAAAAAGCACTTTTTTTTT
>VWZP01009921.1:667454-723471 GCA_013396995.1 Dicaeum eximium | reverse complement strand
TTTTTTTTTTTTTTTCAAATGAGGCAGCTATCAGGAAATCCTGGGTATCCTCATTCTCCCTTGTAAAAAGTGGGATCTGAAAAGCCTGGACTGAATCTAGAGGCAGCTAGCTCTTCTTCCAGTCTCCCCACATGAACACACAGTCTTGCTCCTCTGGAGTAACATGTTCTTGTGTTCCTGTTCACAGGGCAATTCTCTGGGGAAAGGTTTTCCTTTCTTTGTGCAAGTTCAGACAAGAGGATCAAAAAATTATCCACCTCCAAGTGACCAGTGAGGAGTCAGCTGCTGCAAGGGACAATTGTGGACAGCATCCAAGAGCCTCAGACATGAAGGAGCAAGATCTTGTATGCCATTAGCTTCTAAAATGGTAATTAGACACTTAAGAGAAGAATTCAATGAAAGTAAACTGGAAAACTGTGACAGAAAGACATAGACCTGTATGCTTTAGGGGATGGTGGAAGACAGAAGGACAGAAAGAGATCAGTTTTTCACATCCTTGGCTTTCAGATAATGACACAAATAACAGTCCAAAAGTTTATAATTCCTCCCAGCATGTATTTGAGCAATTATGTATAAGAAGTTATGACCCTTATCCCTGTTTCACTCCAATGAGAGGAATAGTGGCTTCAAGTTGTATCTGGTGAGACTACTGGTTCCAATTATAGGCCAGTGAGATAACTATGAACAATTACCTTTTGTATTTCCATTCACTTTTTGTAATAAATTCAAGGAAATTCTATGACAAAAAGCTGCTAACAGGGAGCTAATGACAGTGGGTAATTACTTGTGACCTTTTAGAACATCTAGTTTAGGAAAACCTCAGTTTCTAAATCCAGGAGACAGATAGTTAAGACACTTCACCCTCTTGAGGTGATATATAATGCCTCAGAACAGCCAGCCATAATATATATATTTTACTCTCTCTTTGATCTCCTGGGAGACGTGGAGATGTGTTCAGCTTCCCTCCAGTCAAAAGCTTTGCTTATTTCACAGAAGTTCAGTGTGCTCAGGAAGTTCAAGAAAGGCCTTTATTAGGTATGCAATTAAGTTCACAAACTGGTCCTTAAACCCATAGGCATAAACATCTCCAACTCAGCTGCTGACAGCTGCCACAGCAAGAATTGCCCAGCAATCTGCCAGAGAACCCACAGAGTGGCTGAGTGATGTGCTCCAAAGTGTTCAGGTTACTTGTGCCTCTCCTTTAACCGTGTGGGACCTGCAGGTCACTCACCCAGATTAAAGAAATCCCCTCACTTCACCTTCTCCCCTGCCCTGGCTCCCTCAGCTGGCTCCTACCTGTGCCACAGCTCCCTTCCCATGCACAGGAGCCTGGCACTGGTGCAGCCACTGCCACTTGGCAAGTCCCAGCAGCTCTTGACAGCTGAAGGAAGGCAAAGAATTAACAGAAAAGTGGATGCTGTGAAGAAAGAGGACTAAAAAGCTTTCCAGTAAGTGACATCCAAGCAGCTCTGGCAACAATAAGTTTTTCAAGTTGTTCACGTCTCAGTTTGTTAGAATTATGACTTTTGCTAACAAGTAACGCTGGAAGAACAATTTGTACTATAAATAGTTTTGTAACTGAGTTAGAATAAAGAAAAAAATCCATAATTTGCTTTTCAGTTATCTTATAGATTGCTGAGAATTGCAAGCTATTGTAAACTTCATAGGTTTTTAAAGTGAAATTAAATACTATTTCAAATTACTACATTAAAACATATCGAGGTATTGGCAGACAAGATTAATAGTTCCTCCTGTCTTTCTCATTTCCCTTTGTATTTTGTTATTTTCTATTTCTGAGAAAGGAAAAAATATATCTTCTAGATATTAAATATTCTTGGTGAAATTAAAAGGGAACCAGTTCACTGTCAATATTGTTACTCTGTAGAATAACGACATTCACATAAATGTTAAACAATTCAATAATGTGCCAGGCAGTGTTTATAAATGTGCACCAAAATAATAATCCAGATGAGAGCTGCTACATTACAAGATGATTATGCTTTTTTTACATACTTTATAATTAAATAGACCCTTTTTCTTTCAGTTTAATAGCCAGGAATAGTATCTAATTAGCTGTGCTTTCAATTTAACCCTTGTAACTTGGAAAATATTGTCCTATAATTAGCTCAGGGTATTTAAAACCTCCCAGCAAAACAGTAAATGCATATGGGTGTCTAGATGTGAAATGAAATTAAAGCAACGCACAATGTGAGCCACTTATTGTACAGGGTTGGGGTTTTTTCTGGCTTTTTTTTTCTTTTTCCCTTAATCAACTAGGGTTATTATGAGAGAAATAAATAACTTTTATAACTTCCCTGCCTTTAGCAGCTATTATTTCATGTGCTCTTTCTTGAGATAGATTATCCAGCTCATTTCCGAGGAGTATTGAGGGCAGTCAGTTGAACTCAAGGAGTAAAGATTGCCCTTATTTCTCCATGCAGTGCTGCTATGTAGCACAGAAAAGTGCTTTTTGAAAATGTGCCAAGGGCTGCATTGATGCTATTAATTGGAAGAAGTTTAATTTTTCTCTCAATCTGAATCCCTCAACTCTTGTTAAAGTTAGTCAGAGTTATAGAATTACACATGTTCACACATAAAGCATAGCAAAAAAAATATATCAGCTGAGACAATGCTAAAGAGTTACATGCTGCCCATATTAATAGCCCATGTGAACCAAACAAGGCTTTGATGCACAAGCAAGACTAAAGGTTGTGGATAGCACATTCCTGATAAAGAATGAAGTTGTGGGCTTTCAACTCTGCTCAGATCTTTTCCTCTATTTGCAGGCTTGTAGAAGCAGCTCCCACCATGGAGCTTTCAGCCCCACAATTAAGAGTGGCTCATATGCAGCAGAAGAGGCAAACAGCACATATCCTTCACCTGCTGTGTAGGGTAGCAGGAGGTGCAATTCACAATGCTTCAGGGTGAGGAGGGAAATGTTTAAACCAGTAGATTAGTTTGGAAGGAGTAGGATGAACTGATTGCAGGTTTTGAAAGAAAGTGAGCCAGTCATTTCTTTGGAAATACATGAAGTTGTTACCTGGAATCTGGAAATAGCTTTTGGCACTGAGTCCTTGTTTAACATAAGTACCTACCACAGAACTGCCAGTGGGCAAGGTGAGGAGATGAATAAACAGAATTTTTTCCTCTCAGGCATTTTCTGTTTACTAGCTGAAACTCTGTATGCTAGACATGATGAATCCTATTTTTAGGCATCCAGATCCCCCTCTTCAATATCTTGGGAACTTAGATGCTTTATGCAGTAATTTCAACACCACTGAAGGAGAGGTTTCCCAAGTTTTCAGCAACACAGTGCTCCTTGTTACAATGACTGAGTCCAAGCCTGACTCAGTTATTGCACAGAAAGGTACAGTTTTGTAAAGGTTATAGAATATGTATTAGCACTCCTTCACTGGGAATGTAGTCACACTGAGGTCAGCCTCATTCCACATTGCCGTGGCAATGATTTACAAGAACAGTGTGTTGTCTTTTTACTGGTGTCCTTCAACCAAAGCAAAGCCTGGTCTGGCTGCTACTTTCACAAGTGGCTGATCCATCCTCTGGGGAGCCAAAACTCATTCTACAGCTCACCAAAGAGACTGTCAGGTGTTATTCTGCCACGAGAAAATCAAGGCCAACAAAAATGCTTTCTGGATGGTTTGGGAGCTCTGATGTTGTCGTGCCACAGGAAGGGACAGCAGTATACGTGTGCATGAATGGAAATTGGGCTTCTGGGACGTAGTGCCTGGTTTAGCCACATTGTGGTCAGACCAAGATATGACTGACTACTCTTGGGCCAACATTCTGCAATTCCTCATTTACTGATATCTTTGCTCTTCTAAAATCCCCATGGTGTGAAAGGAAGAAGTTGTAAAACGAGGCTCTGTTCCATGTAAGCCTGGAACAAACAGCTCTTGCATAATTTTCAGCAAAATCATGGAGCCCTTACTCAACATTGATTTATTAAGAAGGAATGCCAAATACAGACTTCAGAAGCTGTACTTAAAGTGAAGATGTCTGAAATGGAGATTTTTCTAAAACCATGGTACGTACCTATTACACTTCCTCTTTATTCTACTCCTTTTACTTTCCTCTGGCTACTACAGATGCTTTGTGAAACTTCCAAGCTACAAATTAAATCCATCTGTACAAAACAATAAATAATAATTTTCTAAACCAGCTTTATTTCATATTAGCCTTGACACCAAATGCCAGCAGCACCAATTAGCCTTGCAATCCTGTCTACTGTATAAGGCCCAAAGATGTGAACACAGTCTTTCATCTGTTAGCATTCTAGAGACCGATAAAAATTTACTCTGCTTTTAAACAAGCTGTACGTGACTGAAATTTACCTCATACTGGGGTATGCTATAAATAACGTCAATCTGAAGGGACTGTGAATTTTTCACAGCTTTGTTTCAGAGCTATTCAAAACCACGGTTATCAATGACTGCACCACAAAATTTCTGTCAGCTTAAGATTTCAGCCGCAGCCAGGGACTTTGATGGATGGTTGCCCACTCTTCCCTAGTGAAATATAATTATCAAGGCATAAAAATCACTTAATCGCAATGCTGGAATGTTTAAGCATAACAGTAATTAGTTCTTCAGTAATGCTTTCAATTCACAGATGTATTTTACAACAGAAATTATCACTTCCATTTTATAGTTGAAGTAAACTGAGGCATAGAAAGAACAGAAGAGACTATTTTTTACACTGTGGGTTAGAAAGAAAGTTTTGAAGAAAAAACTACTCTTCTCATGCCAATCCAGTCTGCCCTTGCTCATGCTAGTTAGAATAAGGTCAGTCAGAGAAACTGTAAGAAAAAACAATTTTGCCAAATTGCCCTTTCTGCTGGAATAACCTCCACTAAAAACTCCACTACTTCTACTACTACTACTACTACTACTATTACTACTACTACTACTACTACTACTACTACTACTACCACTAATACTACTACTACAAAGGAAGCTAACAATGCTGTAGAGTGCACTCATTGAGAGCTAGGTGACATTTTTCTGAAGAAATGGAAGTGTTGAAAGCTGGCTGGCCAACAGGACATCCTGGCCAGAAATAACAGAATAGGACTCCAGGCCTTTCATGATTATTTTTTGGAAGCAGGGCCATAATTAAGAGCAATGGCTGGGGGCATTCATAGTGTGCCACTTGAATTTGAATTCTTGGACCAGTGCAAGGTGGCCTAAAGCAAAAGCATTTGCCAAGAATGTTCATTAGCTGAGAACAAAAGCTGGAGGCTTGTGGCCAGGTGACTACTGAGTGACATCAGCCTCCATGCAGCTCACAGGACACCCAGGTCTTGGGGCTCTGGGAAGAAGTTGCTTATAAGGGCACTGCTGGGAGTGGAGTCTGAGGCTATGTTTGATTCAAGATAGGAAAACTTGTCTGTTCAGACATGGACAGGATTGAAGGAACATCAGCTCTTTCTTAATTTCTTAGCTGATGAAGCAATTAAGGCTAATTTCCCTATTGTGTTTGATGTGTATGTTTAGCCCCCAGTAGAGAGCACAAAGATAGCCACCAGGAGGAAAAGCAGTTTAATAATACATTTGTGACCAGATACAGGGGCTGAAGACCAGCCCTGGTACAGGATGGCTAAACAGTAAAAATGTACTCTGAGCAGTTGAGTTCTTCATTTTGAGTTGCTAATAACCACATATCTGAGAGCTGAGAGCTTCCAAATGCAGCTTTTCAGCACTTCTACTTGTGCAGTTTTGCAATGCTTTCACATTTCCCAGAGTTAGCCCACCATTGCTTTATCAAATATGTGATAAAAATTATCTTTTCTAGTAAAATCTTTCCTTTTTCCTTGGACAATTGATAAAATACATCTGCACCTAACTATTAAACAGTATCTTGCTCTGTTTTTCCCAACTTCCTATTCAAACAATGTACTGACTAATTTCTAATGAGTCAGTAGCATTTCACAAGAGTGGTCATGTCATTCTGGACAGGAAAAGAAATGAGAAGGAATCATGGAAGTGTGAAATGTTGTTCTCCCACATAGAACAGACTGAGACACAGTACCAAGAGCTCATGATGGAAAAAAGGATAATCTGTTAATAACTTTCTGTCACTGATGAATTCAAAAATCTAGTTTAGAAAAATAGTCTAGAATTAGTTTAGAATTCTAGTCTAAAAGTCTAGTTTAAGAAAAGCATTTTTTTGTTTGTTTTAAAATATCCATGGATATTGCTTTGCAAAGAGGAAAACTAAAAGAGCTTCAGAGTCTTCTGCCACCACAGGATGTGTTAGAGTCTTTTATTTATTCCCTTTGGGATCTGAGCCACAATTCCTTTATATTTCAAGTGATAACTAGGTAAAACTTAAATAAATAAATGAAATTAAAAAGCTTTTTCCAGTAAACCAAGTACAAATGATTGAATGATTGGACAGCCAGACCACTACTTTCTCTGTAGGAAATTATAACTGAATGCTCATTTGAAGACTATGCTGCTGCTGGTCTCAGAAGAAAAATGTCCTTGTTATTTCCATCATATCTTGACCTTCACATACTCATTCTCCTTTCAATGGGCAAAAGTTGGTGGTAACTGAATGAGTGCAGACTACAAGGTTGACACTTGGAGAACATCTAAGAGATTTAGGTATGCAGGGTGAGTAGATAACATTTGAGGAACATTAAAGTTGATGCTTTAAGTTTTAGCTTTTATATTTTTCAGACCCTGTACTGCATTAGTGTATAACTCTGAACTCCATGTAGGGTGTTAGTAAGCTCTCCTCACAGTTTGGTCAGACAAAACAATCCTTCCAGGCCTGAGATCCAAGGTCACCATCAGAGCCTCAGGCCCCAAAAAGTACAAACAAAAGTGAATGGGGGGAACAAACTGGGGGAATACGATTCCATTACCTGAAGCTGTAATTGGACAACTAACCTCTGATATGCAAATAGACCAAACTTGTATCTGTCTGAAAAACTCATGGCCATCGTCCTTCTTGGGTGTAGCCCCTGCGAGGCTCTTGCACTGCCCAAGGTGTATCTGTTAAAGGCCTTTAATAAATACCCTCTTTATTCTCTAACTCTGTCTAGCCTCTGTTCTAGGCAGCCATTCCAGACATCGAAGTCTAGAAGAGAGTCCATCATTTCCACAAAAAGGCCTTGGTTTCTCAACCAATACAGTGCCATATTTGGTCTCAGAACTGTATTAAAATAAAGTCCAGAATGAAGAACCTTTGTTTCCAAAGGCAGCAACAAAAAAGAACAAACAGAAATTTTGCTAAGCCTAAAATAAAACCAGAGCAATCTGCCCACTGGGGAATACAGGCTTGGCCCTTTGTATCTGCTGGTGGCGTAATAAATTCTTCAGCTTCAAACACTGTGAACAGTCAAAAGTTCACGTTACATATTGGTTAGTGTGTTTCTTTAGTAAGTGGGCTGCATATCCGAGATAACAAAGGTACCATGTGTTGCAGCAGATACTACAGTAGGGACTATTCTTACTGAGCAGCAGAGAAGATAATCACAAAGATCTTATGTAAATAAGCAGAACACACATTACAGCTACAGTAAATCTAAGCAGCTTTCAATTTGTTCTTTCCTTCACTGCCTGAATTTTCAAGTCTATTGCTTAAACATGTATTCTTTCCCTCTCCTGCTGGAATACTTCCTGCATTCTTTGGTTTAACGCTGCAGTTCTCCATAGGAAACTGGTCTTATATAGACTCTCTGTATATGCATCTTTATCTCATTTAGAAAATAGTATTTAATCTCATTTAGAAAATAGTTCTGTAGTACTGCACAAATTATAATAAAATTAATCAAGTCCTTAAGGCAAGCACAATACGTGCTCATCTAAAAAGTCTCCCTATGGTGTATTTATTTTTATCTGCCACCAGTTGTATATGTGCATGCATATCTGTGTGAGAGAGGAAACATTTTTATGTGCCTATGCCTGCGCATTTGTATGTGCTAAAATATATAGCTGCATCTCTTTTACATATCCTCATCTTGGGATATGCAGAGCTAATCACATCTAGAAATGTCATTGACTTAGAATTGCTCATGAATACTAGAAAACACCCTGAAGATTTTGCATCTATGTATCCTAAATCAGATTGCATTCATTCATGTCAGCCCAAATTACAACAGTTGAAAACTGGCTGATGATTGTAAAAGACAATGTGAGTGAGAAAAGAGATAAGAGGCCTGAGTCTCCTGCTTTGCTCATCTACTGACATCCTTGGGTTATTAGCAAATGGCCTCACTATATCTCCACTTCCATAAAATACCCTCATTTACAAACTCAATTTAAATATGTGAATAGCAGCATAAAAGCAGAATATTTGTTATAATTACCCAGGTGGCCAAATATCCCATGTGGACATCCTGGTATTCAGGCCATATCTGAAAATGAGAGTCATAAAGCAAGCACAGAACCAGCTCCAAGTCTCCAGATAATGATTAGCTTCCTGAAGCATCTGTTGAATTCCCATCACACTCTGTGAGAACTGCATGGTACATCTGTATGTTCAGAATTAGATCCTGATTTTACCCAAGTTGAAAAGGTAAAGAAAAAGCTGTTGGTGGAGGAGAACAGTCTCAGTTTGGCCACGTTCCTGCTTCAGAACCACTGCTCTCAGCTGACTCCAGCTGACCTCAGCAGTGCCTCCTGAGCAATGCTCACAAAGGCAGCATTTGTGATGTTGACGTTTGCTCCTTGGGTGCCATCTTTTTCCTTTGGGAGCTAGATAAAGGCAAGAGATTTCCACGGAACAGATCACTGAACAAACATTTCCGGCATTCAAATTTAAAGCTGTAATTTTGATTTGAGGCAATTATTTACCATAGTTACTGTTACTCTTCAGTGTATTAAGGAGCTGAGAATTAGACCTCTGGGGTCTGTAATCCTATTTATGACACTGGGCTCATTAAATCAGCAGTAAGGGTGATGTCAAAATCAGCAGATTAGAAGAAAAAAGCCTCACTATTGCAAATCTGCACAGCTCCAGCAACTTTGAGGCAGATAGACACGTGCTGAGGCACTGGATTGGGAACTTCAGAGGAAGTGTGCTTTACTGGAGCAAGGAAAAAAAGATGTTTTCATCCTGATGCTCATACAGAAAGTCTAATTTTTAATGCCCTTTCTCTCATATCTGTCTCAGGCAGGAGAATACTCCTGTGACTGAGGCGAGGATTTTTCCAATATATGGAACACTAAACAGAGCCATTTTTAAACATTGAAACTGAAGTAATAAGTGAGATATAGGCAGTAATATCATTGAATGAGACATATTTCAGTGTTGCCTATGAGGCCCTAAGTGAGTAATACAACCCTGAGATATTCTTGTTCCTTCTTGCTTTGGTGAAAGCTACATTTCTATTGGTATATGGAAAATACAATTTGTGTGACTGCACTGAATATACATGATGCATATGTATGAAAAAAAAAATAGAATATAGACAAAAAAATTCTGTGCCAATAAAGTTTTTGTCATACATCCTAGAAATCAACAGATACATATTAAAATAGCACAAACTAGGGCATCAACTTTAATACGACAAATACAAAGAACCATTCAAAATATGATAGTCATTTAAGCATTTGCCCAAGAAATTATTTTTCTCTCCTCACTTGGCTCTCCAGTCTTTTGCAGTTACTTAGTGATGGATATCTTGTCTCCCTGCATTTGTGAGGGAGGATGAGTGAAATGAAATGCAGTGTTTTAGCACAGAAAGAGGAAAGAAAAGTATTTAACTCCAAAGCTGAGAATGTCACCAAAGATGTATGCATAGCACCACAAGGTTGGACAAATCTGTATTGAAATGTAGATATCAGCAACAGGCAGGTGTATGCATAGGCAAAATATGCATATGAACACAGAAAAACTGTGCTGGTGTGTGTGTTTTGTCACCCACTGACATCCACAGGAGGTGTCTCAGTGTCTGCTCAGGCTGGGCTCAGAGTTTGTGCAAAACTCCAATTGCCACACCAGTACGGCCACTTGAGGAGACAGTACTGGCTGCTTCTGCACCTTCTGCTGGGAACAAGCCTAGTTTTCTTCCTTTCTTTCTCCATCCTAGAACCATACTCAATCTTTACCCTCACTGGAAGGGATGGTAATATTCAGTTTTACCTTTACCACTTTAAACTGTTTCTGAGGAGACTGAGTTCCACTCTTACTATATTTTTATATCTTTGAGGCACAAAAGCAAAAGTCACTTTCTTTGTGTGGATAGTTTTCCAGGCACAGATGTAAGCTAGACCAAGCCTTTGAAGACTAACTTACCTTTAGTGAGGTAACTCTGAAGCTGCAGAATTAATAAAAGGGGACATAAGCTCGTGTGCCTTCTGCAGGCTCCTTGGGTGATGGACACTTAAGGCTGCAACAGTCTCTTTCTCCAGGGTGCTTGGCATCTGACACCAGGATTTTCTGGTTTTTATGTCAGCCAGCAGGAAAAAGAGCAGTGGAAAGTCTCCTTCTTTCCCTCTCATGCTCTCAGGATGCGGAGACAACACTATATTTAGTGCTGTTTCTCTGCTGTTTCAGCACAGGGTTTGCAATAGAAACAAAAATTTGGGAAAGCCATGTAGAGGCTAGAGAATTCCCATCCAAATCTTCCCTTTCAGGAAATTTGTGCTCTCCCACATCAGCATCTACTACAAGATGACCCAAACTAGCAGCTAAGTTTCCACACATTGCCAAAAAACCTAGCATGATGTATGTGCACAAATGTCTCTCTAGAACCATTCCTGTGTGATGATATTGAAGAGGGAATCTCTAAAATATTGTCCTTTTAATTCAAGTGAACCTTTAGAACCTGATTATTCCAAATCAATCACAATACCATTTGGCCACACAAGGGGCACCCAAGGAGAGGTGACAAATACTACAAAGAAGATAAAAGATAATTTAACAAGATGTAAGTTGTAAGGGGTGACAAAGTGTTATTTCCATAATAAGCTTATCTGAGCCTGGGTAAGTTCCTGAACAGGGTGTGGATTTGGCAGTAGCAAAGAAACAGGCCACACAAAGAATGTCTGTTTAGCTAATGAATGCCACTGAAGTGGTTGACTCTCATTTCTCTGGTTTGGATCCTTGCCACCTTTACTCTAATGTCAGACTTTGTTTAATTGGCAAATATACCTTCAAAGGATTGCAGAGCCCTCCATGCTGCTCCACAGGCTGTTAATATTTAATTGTGATTTGTTAAAGGCATACTAACAGTTGATAAAATTATGTGTCTGGGTGCTTTATTATAATGCAAACCAGCAGCAGGACTTTCTGTGTTCTTTTTTTAGGGGAGAAGGAGATTATTGTCTTAGAGAGGGGAGAGAGAAAAACAATAATTTATCAGAGTTTTCCATTTTAAAAAAGTCTTGGAAAGAATCACAGGCTTTGTTGCAAATCTACTTTGGAGGTATGAAATTCATGAAGTGATTTTCTTATCTATCTTTACTTCATTACAAAGGAAAGCAATTAATTTGATGGGAAATTACTGGTATTTAAAACAAGACAGAATTTGCTTTTGCCTTTTGCACTTTCAAATGTGTTAACAAATTTTGAACTTGGAGGAAAAGTTTTTAAATTGGGCCATTTGATGATCACTTTGAGAATACAAAAGGAAGAATCTTCTTGGAATTTGTCCATGTGTATTGCATTTGACTGAAGTTTCATTTCTATTGAACTTGCAGAAAGAAAGAAATAGGATCTAGGATACAACTCAAATCAGAACATCTGAAGGACTGTGTTACATGAGGGATTTAAAATCACAAGCAAGTGCCTACACAATTTCTAAATATCACTATTGTGCTAACTGAATGACAAAAATAAATCTGTGTAATAGTCTTTATTCAAACCAAAGTTACATTCAAGCACATGATAGAAATAGCAATGTGAAAATGAAAGGTAGAGAGAATGCTTGGTAAAAAATTTTCAGTCTTAGCCCAAGTGCATTTAACAAAACAATCACCCATCCGCACCCATTTCTTTGCTATGAAAATCTTAGTTCTTTTTAATTAAATAAGTACTCTTTTACAGTAGCTTTTTATCTTCCCAAGAAATCTGAGTCAGCCAATAAAAAAAACCATCAAAGAGGTTACTTAGCACCTGTAAGCAATAATTTACACTGATGCCAACCCTTTGAAAGTGAAGGGGCACATTACGTTCTTGACATATGTGAGTAATTTCCCTTGAGTTCATTTCTGTTATTGCCATGTAGAAAATAAAGTTTATTCTCAGAGAATAAATATGCAAAAGTTTTTTTGAACTTGTTTTAAAATGCATCTGGTCAAAATGTGGGACAACATTCCTTCAGCTACTTTAGCCTGTTCCTTTCCACAACATCTGAAACATTGATAACCTTGGAAATGTTAAAAATTGCTTTGTGAATAAAGACCAAGCCATGATTTTAAGTTATAACACTGAAACCTCAGAGAAGTCACATGTTTTGATTTTCTTGAAGTCACATGTTTTCTTCTTGTATATTTCTGGGGATGAGGGAAGCTAATCATCCAATATTATCTCCAGCTTACCTGATGAATAGGTAGCCAGTCATTTTTGAAAAGTTTGATAATTTCTCCCCAGGAAAAGGCAGAGAAGGATTTGTCTTCAGGAGCCATATGCAGCTGCTCCAAGAGCCTTACCTGCACAGGCAGAGGTGCTGGGGCTGCCCAGCATGCACAGCCAGGAGATACCAGTCCTATTTGCAAGGACATAACAAAGCCAGGATCCAGAGCCTGAGGCTCAGGCAATTGGCTAATCCTAAGGCATGAAAACCAGTTTGGTTCTATGCTACAATTTATTTTTTTACACTGGGGGTTAAATAAGGCATTTATGGGTTTGTTAATAATTTTCATCATGGTGCTTAATAAGAGTGACTTTGAAGCACCATTGTCATACCAGACCTGAAGCAAAGTTCATCTAAACCAGAGCTTCATTTTGAAAGCTCTCTAGTCAGTAGTAGTCTGCTCTTTCTTAAATTCTTAGACTAATAATTTTTTCCAAATCTTGGGGCATTAAATTAAATAGTTTTTTCAAAACTGGTATTTATCACCGCTCATATTAACTTTGTATCCTTATTACTCGTCTGTGAGTCAGATAGATCACAACAGCCTTGGTCACTGCAAACTGTGGCAGCAGATTCCACAGACTCATCTCACATTCTACAGAAGGCATTTCTTCTGCATCAGATGCACATTTGACACTTCTTCTCATTGAATTCACTTTTCCTTTTGCTCTTGGACAGGGAGAATGACATAGGAGTGAGGCAAATTTTAGGAGACAGTTAAATCAGTAGTAAACACAATGTACCACATGAAATATAAACATCATACAATAATGCAAAAACCAAAAATAAATATTCCTAAATGTCAAGAAACATTTGTTTTACATAGTGGTTTTTTTTTTTTTTTCCTTTAGTCTGCTTTCCCTTTAAACACTCTCAAAGCCACACTTCTCTGGGCAATTGCAGAAGTTACTTACTCATGATTCTTTGCATTACAGTTTGCTTAAGGCTCTTGCAAAACATCCCAGGGTCCCCTTCTCCCTAAAGTCCACAAGACTATTCACAGTACAGTGCAGCCCACTGAATTGTGAGAGGGGGAAGAGAAACAGGCAGATGACATAAATGAGAAAAAAAAATAAAAAAAGAAACAAAATGGAGAGCAAATACAAGGTATAAAACACTATTTTACCTGATTTCCTTTTGGAAGGGTCTGCTGGATATCCTGAAAGCAGTAACCTCTTCCAGTTGGGTCTGGTAAGTTTTTTTGACATGGTGTTGCATGATAATCTCCTCAGCCAAAGAAGGAAATACTATCCTGAACAAATGACTCTATGATAAATGCACAAGTGATTGAAAAAAAATACTCAAAGAGAAGTTGTCAACATTTCTCTCACAAATTGGCAACACATTTCTGCAGCACCTTCTTCTATTCCTTACTTTCATTAAATAAATGAATGACAGTACAGAGACTCGTGCCATTTGTAAGCCATACAGAGCTTGGAAGCACATTGGAGGCTGTGGTTGCTGCTCAAGCTGATCCTGACAAATTGGAGAAATGATCCAAAAGCAACAGGATGAAATGGAAATTAAAAAGAAAAAAAAAAAAGCAACAGTTGAGAGAGGAAATTGAACACACAAACAGAAAATCAGGAATAACTAGCTAGGCAGCATGCTAGAAAAAATAAAAGGTTGAGGCAGGGAGGTTAGAGTGGATCACAAACTAAGTTCAGGTGAAAAATGTGATGCTATTAACAAGGAACAGGCTGTGGAGTAACATAGAGGAGGTAGTTATTTTTTATCCTGTGCACATAAGGCCTCAGCTGGAATCCAGTTTTGACTACACTGCTATAAAAACAAGGTACCAACTGGATAGAGTCAAAACCAGCTGAAGACAGATAAAAAGATACTTAGACTGAAACAGTATTAGGGAAAATATACCAAATATATTCAGCCTAGAAAGGAGAAGATTGGGTCTCCTCATCCCAAATCTTGCAGGAACCATCTATCAAAGTGTTTGCATTCTGTGTCTGAGTAAGAATACATGACCAAGTCTGCTTTATAAGTCTACATCTGACTGTTGGTGAAGTTATAAGGAATCTCTGTAAACAGAAGGCAGGCAAAAAACTAACTCAATAAGGTGCCACTTACAGCCTTCATACCTGGGTCATTTAAAGCCCACTATCCAAAACAGATGTGGTTGCCCCTTATGTTTAGGTTCAGTTCACAACCATCTCATTCTTGATGCTAGAGAGGCATTTCTATCCCCTTCCATTTCAAGAGACTGCATCTTTTTCTGATTCTTTCATCTGTTTCACATATTTCTTCAGATTTAGCAGGATAGTCAACACTTCCCCTCAGAAGCTTTACTCAAAGCTGCCTGAATTCACCGGAAACACATCAAAAAGCATTAACATGACTGGGATTTTTTTTTAAATTTAAAATTCAGTCTATATTTGAGAAACAAAGCACTCCCAAATGTTTTGCAGGAGTTATGAAAAAGGCATAGCCCTCTCTGCACTGATTGAATGTTGTTTCCAGCCATCATTATATACTGCTTAACTTTTAGAAGGACAAGATAACACATTGCATATCTCACTCTGAACTTCGCATAACTAAATACAGACAGCAATGTGTAGCCCCAAAATATCCTGCAACCAGGTAACACTGTGCTGAAATTAAGAATGTTCTAACTGCATGTTAATTAATTTTACAGTAATTTGGGTGGTGTTTGATTTCTCAATGTCACTAATGCCATGTGTAGAGAGGATCTCCACTGACTAAGCAGAGAGTCAGCCCAGTCTGTCTGCTCTGAAAAAGAATGATTCTTTCTAAGCTAGGCTTGTCTCCCAGCTCATGTCTTTTATACCACTACCATCCACACTTTCGTTTTGGTTTTGTGTCAAGTTTAACCATCCCATGCATGATGCTTTCCACAGGGAAAAACCACCTTCACTCTTTTGTCCTGCAATCAGGAAACTAAAATTTCTAAATCCTTCTCAGTCTATAATACCAGTTGCAAAAAGTATCAGCTGTGAAAGTCCAGCGAAGTGCAGAAAGATATAAGAAGATTATTTGTGATTTTGCATTCTCATTGCAAAGTGGAGAGATACCAACACAAACTGAAGCACAGCTTGGCTTTTACCCATGCCCATTAGCCATGAAAACAAACATGAATTCCACAGGGCATGGGGAGATTGTGTGGGAATTACAAGGAAGTTGGGGTTAAAACAGGTGTAGGACTGGTATGATGGCATGGTCCTAAAACTGTGCAGTCACTATCTCAGGGCTACTGGCAGCTTTGATCATGACTTTATCCAATCCTGAATTTAAATAGATTTCTTTTTCAGTGTTCAGTCTTCCACTCTTCTTTGCTGGAAATAAGAACTCTATTCCATCCTCCCCATGTGAGGATATGTACCCTGCAGTAATTCTTCCTGTCTCCACATGAGATTGGTATTTCTGGCAAACCCTAGATAATTCCTATATGTTGCTGTAACTGTCTGCTTTGTACTTAATTCCTGTTTACTTCTTCTCTGCTCCTGTTGCTCTCAGATTTAATTCAAAGGCATTGACCTGAATTAACCCAGTAATTTCCCCAAAAATTTGGAGTGTAGAAGAGATTGTAGTGAATGTGCTATTTAAGACTGACCAGGTAACCAGGTAATTATACTTTAAGTAGCAAAAAAAAGAATTTTTTTTTAAACACTGCTTTTCTGGTATAAGGTATATGTTTTATCTGAGACTGCATAATACATAACGATGTTTGATTCAGATGAAATAAAAGGAATTTACATCAGAAAAGTCAAAAAAGCAGCCAAAAGAAAGATGGTGCAAGTCTGTTTCAATCTCATAATTAATTTCATCATTTATTTCATCAACTCCAGACCATGGTCTCTGATAATGCAGATATTCACAGCTGATTCACAGAATAACATAATATTCAGATTGCAAGAATGAGGACAGAGCCAAAAAAATGCACAATAGACCATAGCACATTTGAAAGGTCAACTCTGTTCATAAAAATTAGAGGAGAAAATAAAACAAAATTCCTCAATTTTTTGACTACCTGACCTTATATTGTTATCTTGCCTTTAAAAGGTTTTAGCACAGTTCACTATCCAAGTTTAACATTGTCCTCAGATAAACATGAAAACATGCTCACACTGCACAATAAGGATGATTTGAATACAAAACAATAAAAAAATGAAAACCAATAGTTTTTCATTTTGACTTTTTTTTTTTTTTTGCTTGCTTATTTTAAAACCAGGAAGGATGAGGCTTATCTAAATTTTTTCATTCAAGTATAGTATGTTAAGGGCCTCTGCTTTTCATACAACATAGGAAGTGTATGAATGCTCTTTGTGTGATATAGCTATTCCAGATTTTTGTAACCTGAAACCCTGGAGTCTGTTCTCTCAGTGTCTCTGGAAGGAGTTGGTTTAAAAAAAAAAAAAAAAGGCTGCCAGAGTGATTCTGTCAGCATTAAACATTAGACAATGAAAAATGTCATAGGTTTTTTTTGTACAGGAACCTCAATCTGCCTAGCACTTCAGCTAAAACATACATGGCAAAATTTGAATATGTATTTAGTATTATATAAATGTGAAGAAAATCAAAACAAGATGAAAAGTATTCAAAAATATAGCATAAATTTATCAAATTAATTTTTACTGTGAGAATTTAGATGCAATTTCTTGTTCCTATAGAATCATTGTATCATTAAGGTTGGAAAACTACTGAGATCATTGTATCCAACCATTAACCTAACACTGCCAGGTCCACCAAGCAATAGCTCTTGGTAGGAAGGGAAAGATACATTCCCTTACTGACTTTTGAGCTGTCACTGCACCTTTCACTGCCTTGGAATGTAGGAAAAGGTAGGAAAGAAGAGGATAAAAGCTCCAGAGAAAGAGGAGAAGGCTCAGTGGTGGAAACCAGTATGACCATACAAAATGGCAAATGGCTTTTGCTACCTGCAGGTCACACAAAGCCAGCTGCTACTCAGATCTGGGGCAGCTGACAAGCCCAGGAACACCAGGTGATTCAGCACACTGCTTAGGAAAGCCAAAAAAGCCTCAGGGATTTGGTAGGAATAGCGTTCCTGGAAAGCTTTCTATTCCTTACTGCAGAGGGATCGTTGCCCTGCTTCCATTTGAGGTCAGCCTGGGGACCCTCGTGCTCTGAGCAGTGAGCAGGAGCACAGGAACCAGCTGGGAAAGCTGGGGAAGCTGGGAAAGCTGGGGCTCTGCTGCACATCTTGCAGGAAGTGTCTTGGTGGACTTGGGCCCGTGGGGTATATCCTCTTAAAGTGGGGAATATCCAGATGCAATAACATGCATCAGAGGAAAGACTAAAAGTCATAGAATTATAGAATCATTTAGGTTGGAAAAGACCTCTAAAATTGTTATGTCCTACCATTAACCCAGCACTGCCAGGTCCACCATTAAACCACGTCCATAAGTGCCACATCTAGAGGGCTTTTAAATACCTCCAGGGATGGTGACCCAACCACTTCATTGGGCAGCCTGTTTCAATGCTTGACAGCCCTTTTGGTGAAGAAATTTTTCATAATTTCCAATCTAAACCTTTCTGGCACAACTGAAGGCTACCAGGAGCTTCCCCATCAGAGTTTTGAAAAGTTGTCAGCCACAACAACAATCCTCAAGAGAGCACCAGTGCAAGACAAAGTGCACAGCTTGGGACTGGGCCTCATGGATCTTACCATGGGCACAGTAAAAGGACAGAAAATAGATCACAGACTCAAAGCCTCATCCCTGCTGCCACTTCCCACAAGCCTAAGAATGCTTGAATGTCACTTAGTGTGTGTGAAAGAGGGAAGTCCTTCAAACAAGTGAAGTAACAGCATTTTAAAACTCCATACAGCAGCAAAATGACTTTGACAGTCCCTTGCACTGCTTCAGTGCAACTCATTTAGCTTGTGTTTCAATGTATTGCTTGCTTAACTATAATTATTCTCAGATGCAGACCTTCTTATACTTAAACCCTAAGAACACAGGCACTTACTATTTGGGAGGTTATTGAACTAATTCTCCAACAGTCAAAACAAGGAACAACTGTGACTTGCAGTTAAGGGACTCAAAAACCTCTTCTTTCTGCAAAATCAGCAGCCTGTCAGCTGCAAAGAATTACAAGCATTTTCAAGGATTTCAGCAGAAAAGAAAACATTAATAAAACGATTAACAGATTTTTCCCCTGCTCTTAATATGTTTAACACTCAACACCTTTGCTTACCTTTCAGTTTAATGTCACTAGTTCATTTATTTTTATAAATACTGCTGCAGGATATCTTGGTATAAAAATAGTTTACAGGGAGGCCTGTTTGGGAAGATCTCAATACACTGAGTAGCTCACTGATATGGAAGTTAACTACAAGCAAAACATTGTTCTTTACCTGGTGGAGAAGAGGCCAAGCTTTTTCAGTCCACCACATGTTGGGAGTTCATCAGAAACCTAAGGCACATGTTTAATTTTCAGCCAGCTGAGCAGCTTGCATCTCCCTTGCAGCAGTGGGGATGGGATGCCCTGTTCTTGGCAGCTCTCCCCCATCGTGGTCCAAGGGGCCAGGGCTGCTGCTGAGCCCAGAATTTCATATTCTGATCAGGTGCCCACTGAGACCAACACAGACCATCAAACACCTCAGTGGCAAGATTTCCTTCTTCACAATTTCCAACCTCAGCCTGCAGTTTGCTGTAACAGAGCCCTCCTCTCACAGCTGAAATGAGAGTCTGGTCCAGGTAAAGCATTTACAGTTTAAACTACACTCATTCAGTGAAATCCTAGAAACTGTATATGAAGTTAGAAAACAATTTAGAAACACTCATAACTTGTTAGGCCCATTTATGCATTAAGGATTAGAAGTTACATAGATGACTGATGAATTTGTTGAGGTGTCTAACATTACATAGCTAAAAAGGCCTTTACTGCTTTGGTCACATATTGCTGTTTGGTCTCATCTTTTTCTACATGAAACATGGGGGAAAAAATTAGCATGTCTCTAATTATATTTTGAACCTTAAGGGATGGAAACAGCATTAGTGTTCAATTAATGCAGTAGTCAAAACATTGAATTCTATTTTATTGGATTTAATTGCTATTATGAAGCATAGGAAAGAACACGAATCTTAGTAATTTACCAGCATCTGCTATAAAAATGTCAAAATCCTAAAAATCTAAGAGAACTTTCTGAGAACATTCATTCCACTGTACAGAGAAATCACTGCCCAAAGGTAAAGTGATGTAGCAGAGTTAATGCAAGAAAAACATATGTGCACATTACTCACATTGGCAAAGCATTGGAACAGAGCTTTGCTATGTGAATAACCCACTGACTTCAATAGGGCTATTTATCTGCTTAAAATTAGGATACTGTTAAAGTACATTTGATTTGAAACCACAGAAATCAACTCAGATTTAGGGGCATGACATCATCACTTAAATGTTACATGTTAAAGCAATTCAGAGTAGAATTCACCTAAATAAACGTAAACATTTACACTGTAAGCATTGACATCTTAGCTAATTGTTTAGAGTACCAAAATTACCTATTTCCTCTTCATTTATGATAAAAGGAGCTTGAGGAAGTTACTACCTTAGATATAGACATCTCCCACTACAAATCTGATAACCAAATTTAAATGGGAATAATGTCATTCTTGTCTCTTTTCTTTGTTATCCTGATTTCTTTATCCTCTGATATAAACTAAGCATTTGTCTCTTTTGAGCTAAAAAGACACGTTGAAGTGCCTCCCTGTATGAAGTTAGATCAAAATCTATTCCCATAGAGCAAGAGCCCTAATATTTTGCTAACAAGAATCTACAGAAACCCATGTGCTTGTTTTCAAAGTGTTCATGATCTTCAATTGTCAGGAAGCACCTGATTTCCCATTAGCTGGGTTATATAAACCAGTATAAACTGCAGAACCAAGACTGCTACATTAAGAGCAGACATTTTATTGCATCATCTTGGTTTCTGTGGTCTTTATTTGTTATGAAGTTATACTCTACCCCTTATTTATGTATTCAGCTCTTAATTTTAGTGATTATATCTAGGTCCAATTTGAAACTTGATTCAGTGCTGTGAACCAGCTTTAGTGGGATTGAAAGCAAGCTTCTGTGCTTTGGCTGTTGAGTGTTTCCATAGAGAAATCCAGTGCTTACCATAATGCCTAAAAGAATTTGGAAAATCATGATTTCCTAGCAAAGGGCTCAATCTGTATGATGAAAGACTTATGATATCTCAGGACCACTTCTTAGTTTCTGTATAAGTAAATCCTGCCATCATCTGTCTACAGGCACTGAAGAAAATGCCCCCAGTGCTGAAAGAACTATTTAAATCCAGCAGATTTAAACCTGTGCATGCCAGAATGCAACATTCTTCAGCTAATACATCCAACATCATCTGTGAAACTAGAGCTATGCATCCAAATGAGCTCACAAATACAGTCAGTAAAGGACTATGGAAGAGAACCTCTTCAAAGTAATTACTCTTTCTTCAACCTCTTAAAACATCTGCAAAAGATGGCTTTGGCATTAGTTTTTGTGCTGTCTCTAAAAAGCACGGACTGAAAAAGAGATGTTATTTTCACGGCATATACAAACATTTTTATGTTCCCTGATTATAGTTCTGCAGGAGCTAACTTTCATGTCACCATCTGTAACTCATAGAGCTGACAGCCTTTATCACTTTCCTTCTGCTAATATTCCACTCCTATAATAACTGCCCTTTTCTCTCCAACTGGCTAATTGACTATCACAGTCAAGCCTAGAATAGAGTTATTATTCTCAGCATGTATTTAACTTGCTTTTACTTGAGCACTAAAAAAGGCTTGCTCAACACCCTCATTTTTCCTCTCTCTATCAAGAGTTCAATTTTCTCTACAAATATTTTTTCTCTTACACCCCAATATGGATGTGTATTGGATGTAGATGCAATAACACAAATTTTGCCCCTGATCCATTTAGTGTACAGGACTGTGTAAGACTTAATCTGTTTGCCAATCAAGAACATTCAGAGGAAATTATCTAGAAGTGTACTGTATTTTTTGAGGCTGAGTAATGAAGTTGCAAGTGCCTGACCCCTTTGTTTCTCATCCATTTGGACTTGCATGTTCTCTAATTCTTAGTAATAGACAGGAATGAACTCAATGTATTCAATGAAAATAAAATTTGGTTGAAAATTTATCTGACTTTAAGTAAAATGCTAGTAGTATTTCTAATTTTTTCAGAATTTTACACCAATTCAGGGAACAATTCTGAGTTGGATTTAGTTGGAATTAAGGGATGAACTAATAAATAATTATAATGAATCATCAAAACTTAATGACGATGACTTAATTTACTGATGGGATTTGTTTGTTTTTTCATGTCCTGCTAGTCCTTCCTAAATACCTGTTTCTGATTCAAATTATGATTATGAAGTTCAAATGTAACTGAAATAACAATATATTTGAGTACTGTTAAAACGCAAAATTAGATTCACTTTGTTCATGGTCTATAATGTTTCAAATATTTCCAAGACTTCTGATACTATTGCTATAATATTGATTCAAATCTCAAACACCCTTCATTTGTAGGCTTTAGATTCACCTTTGAGGGCTTTATAATTCATTTCTCCAGGAGCTCCCACAAAGTTTGGTTCCAGATCTAGATGTAAGTAAAATATAAGTTCTTAGGACATAATCCTTCAGATCATGGTTTTGTTTTCAGTAAACATCTTTCTCTCAGACTTCTATGTTCACCTTTCCTAAATTTAAAGTTTCAGTGGAAAAAAAAAAAATCTTGGAAATACAAAGTTTCAGGGATGGTGAAAGACCAGTTTATTGTAAGAAGATGTAGGGTAATGAATTAAGGAAATTTAGAGATATCTTGGACATAGTAACAACTTCACTTATGCTATTAGTAATAATGATGACTGTTTGATTAATTAGGGTACCTCCCTGTCTTTATTCTGTTCTGGCCTTCTTGGAGCTGGGAGCTGCTCCTCAGCCTCCTGTATTTCTGGTGAATGTCACACCATCAGACTATTTAGCACCAGCTGTGTAATTAAGCTTGTAATAATAACAAAATTGTTTCAGGAAGAAAAAAAAAGCCCTAACATTAAATATGTACCCTTTCACTAAGACATCCACCTGGGATATAGCAAATCTGTGTTCATGTTTCATGTCATACATGTTTTACATTGGAAGCCTGTTATCCTGTGCCTCAGGGCAATGGGACATTGGCCAGGCTCTTGATCTCTGCTTAGTTTTTGTCTAATTATAACAAGCTCTGAAATCCTTTTTTGACATCATGAAGCTTTCCAAAACTTTGAAATTTTTGAATTTCAGTAAGGGTTAAGTTTTGAACATTTAACTTTTCCAGTGAAAAACCATGCAGTTAAAAATTTCTGATAGTTCTACTGCAGTTAATTTTTTCCCCTCCAATTCTCATAAAAAAAACTCTTCCTGGAGAATTATAAAATACAACTAGCCAGTTTTTAATCTAATCTGGCTTGGCTTTCACTATCTAAATTGAACAAAGTTTGCCATTGTGTGTTTCTGAAAGAATTATGAACTGTGGTTTTCCTTAACTAAGTGAAAGGATGTCTTCCTTAATTTAGGTTTCCCTGGCATGTCCAGCAAACAATGATTCATGAAAACCTTATTTTAAATTCTCCTTTACAGAAAGCTTTTTTTTGCGTGTACTCAGAGAGAAAATTGACCACAAGCTTGTCTCCTGCAGAAGTGGTTTCCTCATCATATCACTCTTCCAGCAGAGGACAATGCCTTTTTCATCCTAGTAAGAGCTAGGTTAACCAAAGAGGAAAATGTGTCCTAAACTGATTAAAAAAAAAAAAAAAAGTTAAAAAAAAAGCTTTTGTAATGATCAGGAAGCAACCTTGCACGTAATGCATTTAATGAGTAATTTGACGAGAATGGTTGTAGATTTTACATATTCTTAATTTGGCCCAGCTTCTTGGCTACCACAAACTAGGTATCAGGATGGAGATCAGAAGAGTTACTTAACAACCTTAATGCTTGGTAATCTTGCCCATCTATTTAAAAGTAAACTCTCTTTACAGAAAAAAAAGGGGGAGAGAAGGGTCTAAATAATAAATAATAATAATAATAATAATTCATTGTAGGTCCCACCATTCACACCAATAAACATAATTATCAAATCTGAGGCAGGTAGACGGTATCAACATAACCATTATTTTAACAGGAAAAAAAAAGCAGCTTTTCAGAACTAAAAAAATATTTTAACGTTTTATTCAAACATATAGCTTGAACAGATATAGTTCATGTGACCCAAAACTAAATTTTTCATTTTCTTCTAGTGTTGTATATCTCAGTTGTTTAATGTGAGTTCTTGTTAATGTAGGTCACTTTTTCTAAGGAGTAATCCTTAATATTTTTTTAACCTCTTTTGTTTCCATGATTATTCTCTGAATTTTACTCTGATTCTTAAGCAGGTTTGGTACACCTCAAAGTCAGTTTTGGGGTGAAACTGGTATTTTCCTGAAGCTAAACTGATCCTGTGAGTATTTTCCCTGAGTAAGTCTAACAGCCTGTTATCTTTCACTAGTGCCAGCTTTCACTAAAGAAACAGCAGGGCCTCTCAATTACATATATAAAGTGTCCAATTTTCTTCTTGTTTACAAGAACTTTTTATTGAATTTTGTGGAATTCTGCATTCCACATGGAGAAATCATGTGGTTTATTGTCACAGGTACTATGCATGGATACTAATTTTCCTACTAATTTTGGTATTGCTGTCATACAGATTCAGATTTGGTTCTAGAAAGCCCATTATAACATATTCACTATTTGCAATTTAAAAAAAACCCAAACCATAGTGCTTTTCTAAGCAGCTTAAGAAATACCAGTAATCTTTACACCCAATCACCCATGATCTACAGACAGCAGCTCTTATCTCTGGAAGGAAAATCTCTTCCTCCTCAAGGATGAGGATAAATCCGAGTCATCTGGTCTAGTTGGAGCCCAAGTCAAGAAGACATATTGAAAAGATTATCAGCCTATAATTAGGGATTTGTAATTACCTAATTAAAAGCCAAATCTCCTCATGCCCAGCCCAAGAATTTCCACTCAAACAAGTAGCAGGTCCGAGTAGCGCGCACTAATCGGAGGGTCCAGCTGATGAGGGCTCTAATCTGGAGAGTGCTCTGGGTTCTTCCAGTCATTCTTAACACAGTTCCACCCTGAGTGAGGCTGTTGTGACCATTGCTTGAGTGTCGTGGCAGCTTTGAGGGTGACACAATTCTCCTTGTCTCACCGTGCTCTTCTGGGACGTCTCCATCGCTTGTACTGGACCTGATAATTTGAAGAGGTTATATTTGAGATGGAGTAGAAGAGAGATCCACAGATCACCTTAAGTTTTCAGGGTGTGAATTCCAGCAGTGTTGAGTGGATTATAGCAATCAAATCTAGGTTTAGGATTGTTGAGAAAGCCATCTGTTGTTTGTATTTTGAAACTGAATGCATAAAATATAGTGGGAATCAATCATCTGCCAAAAACATTGACATTCTAGCTAAGAGTGAAGAGCTTCCTCAGCAAAAATTAGGCTTTTTGTTGGGAGGAAAATCCAGCTATTGATTTATGTGGCAAAATGTCAGCTGATTAATCCTATCAGAGAACTTTAATTAGATACATGTTCATTTGCTATCCTTGTCCCTGGACTACGACTGTGTACAGTATTGGCTGGCATTTGGACTTGCTGGTGTCAGCACTGCACGGTCAGTTTGCAACATGCAATGTCACCACTTGCAGAAATACTGCAATTGAGCCAAAAATCTATTTAAGCTGAAATAAATTAATTTATACTGAAGTTTTAAATTTTAAAAAATTAAAAAATAAGTAATTATAGTTGCACTTTGTGGCCCTTAAAAGTATTTTATTACACAAACCCATTAAAAAAGGCCAGATCATGCAACACAGATATTTCAAGGCCTGAATTAGAAAATCCAATCATGGGTCTCAATAGAAGCTCTCTGCATGAAATTTAGATTTGATGGAGTGATAGGTAAGGTGCTGAAATTTATCCACACAGTTTGCGACAGAGCTGCAAATTTGTACACCTCTCTCCTTTTAAAATGCAACTGCCTCAGCACCAAAACCCAAATGGTTGTAGAATGATAGAGATCATGTCAGACAAAATCTATATAAAAAAAGAGGATTTTCTCTCAAAAAGATGTCTTTTCCATCTCTACTTGCCAGAACAGTTTAACAGATTGCGTATAAGAATTTGATTAGATTTTCAAATGTTTCTAAAGAAATTCAAATATTGTCAGCTAAGTCTGATCACCTCATTGCTTCACTCTGCTTTTAAATGTTCCAACTACTTGTTCTCTTCTTTCACTTCTACAAATAAATTTAAATAGTGTCTTTCTCTACTCATTCAAACAATGATGAGGAATAATTTTGCAAATCTCATCATCACATCAGACGTAGCTTAAAGGATATTGTTTGCTGAAATCCTGATCATAGAAGTGTTTCTTTCCCCCAGAATTTTGATCAAGAGGTTAATCACACATCAGTTGCTACAAAGGCAATTATATTCTGACAGAGTTGTCTGAGGATGTCCTAGGCAGGCTGAGCAACAAGAACACCACTAGTGTGGGTTTGCCCCACTTTGTATCAGAGGTAGGAAAGCAGCTCCTTCTCAATGGATGGCAAGCTTTTTCTGATCCTCTTGAGCTTGCCAGAGGATTCAGCAAAAAGCAATCTAAAATATTGAATGATCATGTTATCAATAAATGGAGAGGTGAAGGCTGAGGCATAAACATGAACCAGTCACTTCAAAGGAAGGGAAAAAATTAGACTTTGTGTTTAAAAACAAAGAAAATTGAAAGCTTTTGCTTTGAAATGTGAACACTGAAAATCCAGGGTCATATTTGGTTCTTGGAGGTGATGTGAAACTATTTAGTAGATAGACAAATAGAATTGCTTCAGACTGACCCATGTGTCCATGGTGTTTGGGCATATTCAAACAATGGGACCTAGAAAACACTTCATAGACAAACTGAAAGGGCAGCAGCAGTTTAGGTCATAAAAAGGCAAATAAATTAGAAGGGGAGTAATAAAATTACTTGAAAATAAAGGATTACAAAACTTTATTGTTGTTTCAGATTGTCTTTTCTCCAAGAAGCAATTTCCCCTTCCTGGTTCAGTCATTACAGATGCTGTTCCAGTTCTCTCAATACCCTGACTCTCAGTGTCCTCCTTAGTCCCCTGTCAGGTGTACAGCTTCTTCACATCCTGGCTTTAGGATGCACCTGCACTTATCAACAGTTATCTTCCAGATATGGTAACTGCTCCCAGGTCTGGTTCTCAATTTATTTATATTGGATATGTGTCAGGTAATGTCTCCAGTCTTTTGCTGAATGAGTCAATCAGCCTTTTCCCAGATGAAGGACAGCTAGGAATGATAAAACTGTGCACAGCAAAGCCTGTTCCAGCCAGACAACATGAATATTAATTATGCCAGGTTTAGCATCCTCTGATTAGCAAAATCCTCCTGGGTAGGTCTTGTCCTCTCAAGTGCCTCGCTGTGCTTTCTTAGCATAAGCATCACACATGCTCAGAAATGCTAGAACAAAATAATTCTGGCAAAATCTCACATTATTTCCTGCTCTCACCCAAAATTACTAGGACTTAGGTCAACTGGAATCCAGAGAAAATCCATAGGATCATAGAATAGTTTGGGTTGGAAAGGACTTTAAAAATCATCTCATTCCAACCTGCCTGCCATGAACCAGGTTGCTCAAATTTGGCCTTGAACACTTCCAGGGATGGGGCATCCAGAACTTCTCCAGGCAACCTGTTCCAGTGCCTCATCACCCTCACAGCCAAGAACTTCTTCCTTATATCTGACCTAAACCTTTCCTCTTTTGGTTTAAAACCATCAAGAGAACTAACATGAGACTTCCCATACCAAATGAAGTTTGATCAAATGATAAAGCAAAGCAGAGTGTAAAAGAAAATGTCACACAGCTTTATCAATTAGAGATACCACTGAAATCCTACTGTATATTAAAATGGTTTGAGGAAGTAGGACTGAAGGACATTTTTCTCAGGACATTTTTCTCTCTGAAAGCAAACAGAAAGAAGAATGCATTTTGTAAAATTGAGCATAACCCTCAAAAAATTATGGGAATTATTCAGATGTAGTGTGGTGGGTTCATCTTGGTGCTGCCAGATGCCCATTAAGATGCTCCACCACTCCCCTCCACAACAAGACAGGAGAAGAAAATACAGTGGAAAAACTCATGAGTCAAGAGAAGTACAAGCAGGTAATTTACCAATTACCATCACAGACAAACCAGACTTAAATTAGAGAAATTAGTTTAATTTATTTTCACTTAATAACAGAGTAGGATAGTAAGAAGCAGAAAGAAAACTGAAACCACCTTCTTGCCATGTCACTGGACATTTTATAAGTTTCTTGGATGCAAGCTTGCTGAATTTTCTCTTCCATGGGAAAGCTCTTTTTCTCTGCAGATTTCAAATCCCTGTGTGTGTGTTTCAAGGTCAAAATGCATTCCTTTGCCCTGTCTCCCAATATGGGAGATGTGGTTTTCTTTTCTCAACCTATGATATAAAGAATTTCTATCTCTCTGACTTTGTAAACATTTTCTGGCGTTCTTGGGCTTTTGGGGTATGGAGCTGGAAGAAGCAAGATGTAGCTCTGTACCTGGGCAGAAACAGCCCAAATCTTTCTGAACAATGGAGTCATTTTAATAAATAATATAAACCTTCTGATATTGGAGTCAAGAGTCTTGATTCACCCCGATGGGACTCCAATGGCAACCATTGGTGACCCCGAGATGTGGGGCAACATTGCCACTCCTCCCTTCTTCTTGTGCCTAATTTCCCTCCTGCCTCTCTGTCTCCTCCCCCAGAGTGGCACAGGGGAGAATGGGAGCTGTGGTCAGTCCATATTGCTTCATCTCTGCCACTTCTTCATCCTCACTCTCCTGATGACATGATGACCTCCTTTATCCAGCATGGGTCCTTTCCAGAGGATGCAGTCCTTCTGGAGCAGGCTGTTCCAGCATGGATCCTGCCAGCAAACCTGCTCTGCTGTGAGCTCCTCTGCAGGGGCTGCAGAAGCTTCAGCAAGGAGCTGCATATCTGCTCTGGCACGGGCCCCTTGGGTGGCAGGGGCACAACTTGCTTCTCCCTGGTCTTCTCCAAGGGATGAAGGGGAATCTGTGCTTCCACACCTGGAGAACCTCCTCCCCTAACTTCTGTGCCTTCTTGGTTCTGCTCCTTCTTGGTTCCTGCAGGCCTGTCCCTTTCACATTTCCCCACTCCTTTCATAACTGCTGTGCAGGTTTTCTATCCCTCGCTGAGATGTGTTAGCACACATTTGTGGGTGCTGCCAAAATCACTGATGGGTGCAGCTTTTGCCAGTGGCTGGTCCATCTTGGACCTGGCTGGAACTGGCTCTGTATGACATGGGGGCACTTCTGGTCTCTGTGGTCTGGAGAAGACACAGTTACAGGCACCTCCTCAGTACCAAAACTTTAGTGCATAACCCCACTACAAAGAGTACAGGTTGATATATATGAAAAGCAAAATTAATCCAGCTGGTTAACCAGCATCAGATGTTCAGAAAAAGCCTCATAAATTTAAAAGAGTTTATGTATTTTCACAGCTTATTTCAAAATTTCCAATTTTCAATAGGAAAAAGATTTTGTTGTTGTTGCTGTTTTGTAAATGTTTCTAGTATACGTAACATTTTTTAAAACATCATTAGCATATAAATTGACTAGTCTACAAATGAACTATGAGGATTTTTTGGTTCAGAATTTTCTTCTTGACTCTTAGGAGTGGTTATCAATCAACAGAGATTAGAATTCAGATAGACATTATTTCTCTTCCCACTAAACTATTATATTTAATTATATTTAAATTATTCAGTTCTTCATCATTTAAACATTCTGCTTTGTTTTTCCATTATGTATTGCTTGTTGTGTTTTAGTAAATTTCCTTTTAGTTTAATAATAATTAATTTTTTAGTGATCTCTCATTTCTATTTGCCTTTCTGGTTCAGATAATTCTAGTAACTGACAATGGTGAGATGCATGCAGTATATCAATACTAAGTAAATCCAAAATCTCTAACTTACTTGAAGAAATACTCAAAAAAATATTCCATTTTGCAAGCATTCAAGTAGAATAATAATGGGATAAATCAGTATGAAAATAAGGATTTCATTTGAATTACTAATGATCTCACTGGATGCCTAACATAACATTAATAAAAGCATCAGGTGTATCCAGAAACAGATCTTTTGAACTCACCTTCTATGAAAACTTTACTTCAAAACATTACATGACAAAAATTCTGACAATGGGGAAAAGGGCAGAACCTTCGTGCATAGAAGTGTCTGTTGTCATGTTCATAGTGGTGACTGATAATTAAATTGGGTTTGTAACAGATGGGAGGAATGTAAGTCAGTTTGTGGCAGAAGGCAGACACAGTAGCTAATGAGAAATCACAAAATTGTACTGCAAACAAATGCAGACTGAGGTGGGTAAGAGAGCTGTGTCTGTTACCCAAACTGTATTTCAGTTAAAGCTTTGAACATTTTAACAGCAGGATTAGCAGTACCCTGCAGTTATTCAAGCATAATTGTATATAGTATAGTATAACTATTATGTTATTATGCACCTTTCTGATGTCCTCCAACATATCTCAAAGGGACTAAAGGAATCTGCACATGAAAAGTGATTAAAAAAATACAAATTATCTTCTCCCCAAGTAGGAGCTATCAAAGGAGTGTGATAATGGGTCTGCAAGATTTGATTGAAAAAATAAACTACATCTAAATAAACTTTGTAGTGTTTTGGCCAGAATGTGAAATAGTGATTGATTTGGTCCCTCATATTTGAACTCCAAAAAGTAATAGCTATTCTGTGGAAACAGTGAGCCTATTTCTTGAAATGATAATTAAACTATATGGATTTGAACAATGGTAGACAGCTCTATAATTCACAAATAACCTTATAATGTAAATAAGAAAGAAGTGTGGATTTATTTCTGTATCTACACAGAGATGATACTGGAGCAATTCAAGAGGACGGTATCAAGAAAAACTCCTTGACTATGAGAGGTATTTGATCATTCTCTGATTATCTGTCAAATGCTCTCTTTCATTTGTGCAATGGTATAGGGAGGAGATCTGTGAATGAAAGTTAAAGCCCTTGGAAGTCAGAGGCAAGGGACAGCTCAAGACAGGACACATCATCCTTCAGCCTGATTTTTGTAGCGACCAATGGTACATTTGCCTCTAACCCCTCCTGCCAGTAGAAATATATTTGCTCAAGAAAAATACTTGACACACCACACAAAATGATGGCTCTGATCAGACTGCTTGACATTCAGAAATGCCAGAGGTGGTCATCAGGCATCTTCTGGTTGTGGCTGCCAGGCCTACTGAGCACAGTCACCCTGAGATCACTGCCCACCCACCCTGCAGCATTCCAGCAGCCAGGCTTGGTGGGATCAAACGCACAACAGCTGCTGCAAGCCCCCAGCAAAGTGAGCTCCTCACATCTGTGCCAGATGTCCTGGTACCCTCTGTCTGAAGCTCTCTCCAGAGGAGGTCCCTCACCACCTTACACGTTTGCAGCTCTTTTCACATCCCATTCTTTAATTAGTTTGCTTCGGATCTACACTTCAGCAGTAAAGAAAGGAATTTAGAAGGTCTACTAGATCCATCTCTTTTTAATAGTGTGAGGCCCTCTGGGTGATTTTTCTATTTTATTGGAGGACCTGAATAAAAAGAAAATATCTACATAGAGAATGATGGTAGGAGCACTCTTAGCTCTGATCTGGAGTCTGGCATGGATTTAATTGACATTCCTTAATTCTTGCTGTTTTCTACGTGCGGTAACGGGATGTTCATTGAAGTGTCTTATATGTACTCTTTTGAATTTCTACAATTACACAATTTCCACAATCCTATGGTCCTGCCTGATTCTAACAAAATAAAAAAAGGGTTGGGAAAGTCAGTTTTCCCAAGTGAAAAGCACTGTGAATGTGATAAGTTATATACATTTTAAGTTGGAAAGTTCAAAAGAGAACAAAGACCAAGACAGTTGCATTTTGACATCTAGGTTGTCCAAACAGAGGACAATAATATAGAACAAATGACAGTAGAAAATATTTTGATGCTGCACCTCCTTTTTCCTAAGGAGATTTGCTACTAAAACTACCTAAACTTTAGTTTATGTTTGAGTTTAGTTTTATGTTTTTACTCATAGAGTAAAAACATATATCTTTTAAAGATAACATACTATTCAATTGCTTTATCAGACATATTCATCAACTATATGGATGTGAAATGTCTTTTTTCCATATGAGTTTTTCTCTTGGCAAAGAGCTATCTATGAATTTGCCAATGTAAATTTAACTAACGGTTCTAAGAAAATTAGTAATAACTAGGAAAATTCTAAATTATTTGGGTTAACAAAGGTCTCCTATACCTAGATCTAATACAACATGAAGTAACAGTCGACTTTATATTTATGAGACAGACTGCAGACAAAGGGACCATTGCTTACCAATACCATAAAGAAAAGTATAGAAGCATTTGATTATAAACTTCAATGAGATGTTTAAAATATGAGTTGAGTGGAGGCAGAAGCCTACATGAATCATCTGGTGTTCCTGGCTTCCCCCACTCCATTATATTTAAGCAGCTTTACTGTGCCTCTGAGATGGGAAAATACCAGGAATGTATATAAATTCCAGACTTAGAGCCACGTCTCTCAAAATCTCTGGAACTATTGACTCATTATCCAAGCCATTATCTTTCAGCCTTGTTTTCATGGAGGTTATTTTTAATACATAGCTGGTTTAACAATACAAGATTTAAAAGCAGCATTGTAAAGCAGCTGACCCAAGTTCTACTGATCAGCTTTACAGCTTTCCACATTACTGTGGGGCTGTTGTCTGATCTCTGTGGGGAAGGTGGCCAGCAGCACTTGTGTATGGCACAGAGACTCCCATCACACTGCCTGAGTCCAGCCCTGGGAATGTCTGCCCCTCCCAAAGTGAAAGAGAGTTTATTTTATACAAGGCAATGAAGAATGTGAAACAGAGAGTCAGCATCTGAGAGTCCTTCATTTAATAAAGTCTTATAAATAAGAACACATAGAATTACACTCAGACATCCTTCAAATTAATTTAAAACTCTTTTTTTCAGATGTATTTTTCCAATTAGTCTTTTTGAATGTTTTTTTTTATATTAGCATTTAAATCATATAAGAAACAGGAGATGTTGCATTTATTAAAATAACAGACTCAGAACAGAACAGCAAAAGATTTCTTTTAATATTTCACCCAAAGAGTATTAATATATACAACATTGTGAATGTTTTATAAAGACCAAATGGTTAGTTTTAAAGAATGTTTTAAAAATAACCAAAGAGCTAAGGAATCTGTCTAGACTTTTTCTGGTCCTCATCTCAAGTGTGTGTCTTGGCCTTGCTGAAAGTCAATTGCTCTTCTCTCCCATCCTTGGTTTCTTGGTTCCACACAAAGGAAACACAGGAGTGCTGCTCCAGAAGTGCCATCCTGGCCCAAGCATCACACGGATGAAGAGGGGACCAGGATGAAAGGGTAAGGGATGCAACATAAATTCTGGCTGCAAAGACACATGACTTGCCTTTCTTGGTAAGGGGGACTTTGCTTGGTTGGTTGGGAGGTTGATTTTTTTTTTGTGCGTAAAGACTTGTAGTTATTACATTCCCTCAGAAATGTCTCTCTGCCCTTCTTCTGCTGAGCTGTTTCTCTACTTTCTTTAGTTACAACTTTCTTTAGCTGTGGACTGGTGGAAAGAGGCCATTATAAAGAATTGGGGTTTATGCCTTTATGTAGTAATAGGAATGCAATAAAGCAGATGAGAGCAAGCCCTCTACATGAGAGAATGTTCTTTGTTCCAGGTGAATAAGTGAAAAAAGGAGCTACACCAGTTTTTCCATCTTTCTGAGGATACTCTGGGAAATCAGTTCATAGCACACTCACCAGCTTTGACCCTGCAAGAAGTATGGACAACTGGAGGGTGTCAAAACCCATGGAATGTGTTGCCTTCCAGATCAGGGAAGTTTTGGGTGAAGCAGATCAGCATCTAGTTTCCCAATACAATTATAGCCCTCAAGACCCCTGTGTACATTCCATGAGTCCAATAGGCCTCCATTTGAGATGAAAGCTGTCCATCTCTTAAAGACCAGGCACTGGTAAGATTCTAGGTCTAGTTATAATTATGTTCTTTTGCATGCCAGGCCACATTTTTTCCAAGAGATACAAATGAAATATATATCTTCATGATCCCAGGTGGCTCTGTCGGGAAAAGAGTTCCCAGATTTGCTCAGGCAGGATAATTTTGACACCTCTGTCAAAAAAAAAGTGGTTTTTTTTCAGGTCAGCTCTGTATTTCTTTGTGAAGAATAAAAGGCTTGACAAAAGGCATATGAGAAAGAAATGGGGACATATCTCTTTTGAAGTACAAAAGCAGTGTGTTCTGAAAGTCATGTTTGAGGCTGTTATTGTGGCTGCTTGTGTATCTCCACAAATGAAGCCAGAATGCAGAGGAGTCAGCATTAAAAATTGTCTTCAGAGCCCATTGTACTGAAGTGTTCTATTGTAGATGAAAATGAAATCTGCTGTATTTACAGCAACAGCATGTAATTTTTTTTAAATTGCAGAATCAGATCACAAGTTTTTAAAACACTGCAATAATTCAATCCAATTTAAAGGTAATGTGTTGCTATAAAAATTAAGCATGTTCACAGCTACAGAAATGTTATTTTGAAATTAAGAACCTGGGACCAGTCTGCTGACAAGTAATATTCTGTGTAGCAGGTAACTGTGCTTTAACAGTTTGTCATCTGCCTCTGAGTCTTGACTGCAACACTGTTCAACACCTGTTTGAAGTAACAATACACGCAGTGAGAAAGTCAGCATCTTAACCATCCAGGCATCTTTTTTGTTCAAATTCTGTACCTTGCAATTACATTTTAATTTTTATGAGCTTTTATCAAATTTTTTCTATATTTTTCTGTCCACTATATTTTTCAAATGTGGAATTTTCCTCTATTTTTAAGTACCCTTTCTTCAATGTGTTTCTTCCATTATGATGAATTTCCCCTGTATATTACGAACAGTTTTCTGAGGCTACAAACAGTTTTCTGCATTGTTTGATTTCCTTCTCCCTGTTTTCCTGCTGTGAAATATTTTTACATTTCTTCCATTTCATTCCTTTCTATGGTTAGCTTGCAACAACCGTAAACTCCAAGTGGTGCTTTTTGAGGATATTCTCCCTAGTGATGAGTTAGAAACCAGCAGTGCTTTGGAGGGGCTGCTTTCAGTATGGTGCAGCATTAAAGAAAAACCTTTCCCCTTGAAGGGGAAATTTACTTTAAAATTGGGAAGTGAAAAGTTAAGCAAGACCACCTTTTTTGTGAAGGAGGGAGAAGTAAAGGCAAAGTGAGCCCACTGGTAGCATCCTGAGAGGAAAGCACACATAAAGCTGGCACACCAAAATTTTCTCAGCTGAAGGAAGCAGCTGCTTTGGTAAAACATTTGTAAGGGTGTCAGTGCATGAGACAGAGTTCCCTCAGTGTTGACCCAAAGGAAATAAATTCCCATGGGAACAAAGAGTTCCAACAAACCTCACCACCTCCTGCTGGAAAAGCAATCTGCACATCTCTGGCCTTACCTTGAGCAGCACAAGCACAAGGTGTGTTCCAAGTACTCCACTGGTTTTGTTGCACATGGTTACTGCCTGGGAAGGAGAGGAATAAGCAAATATACAGCAGATGTTAGTCATGCCTTAGTGCTCCCTGACCTTAGATGCAGCAGTGGTGAGGCTGAATGCTGAATGTACAGCACAGAAGGGGCTGTGGGTGCTCCACTTTTACAGGCTTAATCACAATAAATGTTTCCCATACAATAAGAAATGGCCTGGCCAAATTCTTTATTAGCTCACGGCACTTTGACATGAAGGTAGTTCCTTTGATGTCAGGAGAGTTTTTATGATTTTGACCAAAATGAGAGTCAGTCTCTGGTTCTTGCAAATACAAAAATAGAATAATGATGCTATTTATTAATTTATTTTTAGTAAATGCCATTATCCTGAGGGTTAAACTGAATTAATTCCATAAAGAAAGAGCTGCCATAAAGAGTCATTAAATGCCTTTGTGAACCTGGTAGCCAAAAAAGCAGCTGTAGCAATGGCTGGGATGTACAGTTTGGGTTTTAACAAAGGTTGCAATCTAAGTTTTCTTTGTTGTTTGGTATATGTGTATGGATGTACCCTCATGAGGTAGAAATCTGAGTAGCAAAACAATACAGCAGGACATTGAGAAAAGGAAGTCAAAATTTCAGCCAGGTCTTGCAGCATGATACCAAAAAAAAAAAACCAAAGTGCTTTGAGGGAGATTTGGAAATGTGAACAAGAAAACCTCTGAACTCCATCCTCCATCTCTCTCTCAAATCCCCCCTGCAATAGCACAAATATTAACTAACTGCCCTAAACAAAAATCAACTGCAAAGGTATAAGTGTGGTCTATGTGATGGCTACTGCATTGACCTTATCAAAATCAGACAGAAGAATAAGAATCTGTTTAAAACTCATTGCTGAACACTAGGTTATTCATGGTTTTGTTCTGTCTGGAAATATTTGCAAGAGAATATTTCAGACAGGAACAGCCTGATTCTATTAATAAAATTGCTGGCAAGATATGAAAAAGCCCAAAGATTACGTGACTGCTCTGGTTAGGTGAGCTAAACAAACACTAGTTTAAGTAATTGCTTTGTATATAGAAAAACTCTCCTGAAAGAACAAGGATTAGCCCATTAAAAAATTAAATAAGCTACACCTAAATGAATGCTTGTAAGTCTATAGCCTGGCAAATAAAGACACACTGTATGGGTCCATAGCTCCTATAGAGGTGCATGTTAAATGCACATTACTCTAAAACTCACAGATCATTCAAACAGTTAAACTCAGGAAATTGAGGCTGTAGATTTTGAAGTTAATCTTTTGGTGAGCACATCCAGTAGGTGCACAGTTCCCCATGTGACTGATGATCTTATGAGCTCTCTGCTGGCACTGCTGGTGGTGCTAAAGTCCCTGCATGGTTTCCATTATAGACTCCTTCTCATCCAAGCACTGTTTTCAGTTCTACCATCACAATTCACTCCAGAGCTGCAATCAGACAAGAACTAGTCATTAATTCTGTGTGTCTGTGTTCCTGAAACTGTCTTTTATTTTTAGAAAGAAATAGAGTAGTTTTCTGAACTGGGTGTTTTCCCCCAGCAGTAATAGTGAAATCTACCCTCAAGCTAAAGGTACCTCAGACTCACTTTAGCCCCCCTTGGAACAAGTCCTACAAACGATTATTCAAGACTGAGATTTCCAAATGTATGTACTGTCAATGAGGTGGATAGGCTTACTGATGCAGAAAAATTTATGTTTTCAGGGTCAGACCATAGGCTCAAGACATTTGGATTGTCCTGCCTTTTAACAAAACAAAACAAAACAAAACAAAACAAAACAAAACAAAACAAAACAAAACAAAACAAAACAAAACAAAACAAAACAACAAAAAAACCCAAACAAACCAAACCAAAACAAACCAAAACAAACCAAAACAAAAAAAAACACCCCAAAAAGCCCCCAGCTATCTTCACTTATCTGAGGACAAAAATTCCTGAAAATCAGACAAAAATTTTCCAATTTTAATTTTTTTTTTTTAACTTTTCCATTGCCATCTAAATAACATGTCACATTTTGTTTAGTTGGTTGATTTTATTTGGGTTTTTCTAGAGGGGATTTGGTTGGTTGGTTGGTTAGGAAGGGGGAGATATTGGGGGGGGGATTGGTTTGGGGTTTTTGTTTTGTTGGGAGGGGGTGGTCAGGTTTTTTGGTTTGTTAGTTTTTTATTGTTATTTTTCTACCCAAGGGAAAAATTTTCTCAGCTACTCTGTCATGTGAAGAGGAGAGGATGTATTGGTGGGAGACAAGAAGCTTGAAACAATTTTAGAGGAGCTTTTTTCTTCTGTTTTATTAAGAAAATATAATTAAACAAAGCCACTGCTCATTCATATCCTGCTTTTGACAGAAAAATACATGAAGTCAGTGAATAATCATGTGTTTTCATCACCACACTCACACAAGGTTCAAGCAGTGTCCAGACTATTGAAAAACACCAACAGGAGCAAGACAGAGCCCTCTGCATTTCAGGGCTCATACCTCTCTTCCCTCCTGTCCAGTCTAGGAAGGACACAAATGAATTTTGGAAGGAAAATGCTCTTTAGGTGTTATGCAAATGAAAATGTATTGATGGCCTGGGTGTTGTCACAGGTTTGTATCAGATTGTTTTTCACATCTGATCACAATAACTAATATTTCTAACCTTGTTTAATTGTCTACCTTGTCTGCCAGCCTGAGCAGGATGTGCTGCTGGGGGATGGACAGGGGCACTCAGTTCTGCCTTTAGGCTCCATATGCTTCCTCTACAGCCACAAGAGAGCAATAAACACCTCAGCAAGGCAATTCAAAGCATCCAAGTAGACCCTTTAGTCAGCTGGGTCTCTCCATAGACCTAGAGGCTTCCTGGGATGAGTCTTTGCTGACTACAGGAAGAGTTTAAACACTTAGCTCATGTACAGGCACACAGATATAAATCCATAAGCATAAGTGTCTTGGTGAACCTCCTGCTGAATGAGTGAGGTGAAGTGGCATATCTCTCTTAGATCCCCCCAGATTTGCAGTGTATTGACATAAGGAAAGATTTTTCTCAGTTTAAGGAAAAAAAACCTCAAAACTCTACATGCTGTCAATTCTGTAATCTGCTGTTTTATTGTAATCCTTTGTTATATATAGCTTATGGATTTAAGGCTCAAAGAAACCTTGCAAAGCAAAAAAATTAAAAAGTGGAGAGAGGTCAGTGCATGAGCTCATTTTCTCTTTATTACAAACCTGACTCAGGGGCAAAGACACCCTTGTTTGTCAATACAGAATGTAAAGTTTCAAAGGAGTGAAAAGTTTCATGTGGCACATGAAGGAAGAGCTTTTTTTCTGGGGAGATGAACCTTTCTTCTCCTTTATTTCTCATCTAATAGATCACTAGACACTTTCTTCAGAAAGCAACTTTTCTTGGTATTACTCAAAATCTGCCTGTTAACATTTCTTAGGCATAATTCCTTCAGCTTCTCTGTTGCAGGCAGTGATGCAAGTCATCATCAGATACTTGGTGTCCAAACAACAGGGCTGGGAACTGATGGGAGTCCTCAGGGCTTGTGTGCAGATCCATGGAGTGAAGCCTTTCTGCCATGTATTCAAGCACAGGTAGCCTCCATCCCAGATGCTCTCTAACCAATATTGGGACAACCTGGGGTTTGGATTATCGAGGCTTGCTGAGAACTACAGTGTGTGAGAATGAGCACAGCATGGTGCAGACATGGCTGTACGATTTCTACAGGGGATGTTAACTCAAAAGGAGCGTTCCATTAATGCAGCTACTTGGCTTCCCAACAGGAGCTTGCCCTCAGATTAATAAATAGGTATAATCTGTATGTGTCACTGGTTTCACAGGACAGTCTGCCTGTGCAAACTACAAGATAAACTCTGCTGTGGGTGAAGAAAATTTAGCAAGTGTTATTAAATGTGTTCAAATGATTTTTTTTTCTACCCCTAATTATTTGAAATATAAAATTACCGCATGCTTGGTGTACAAAGAACATTAAAGAGAATTTTTAATATTCTTCAGGAGCTTTCCAAACTTGTCCACAATCCTTTAGATCTGAGATAAAAGACAGTCTGTACCTGCTGGCTCCACTAATAAATGATCTTCCATGCTGTAAACTCAGATCGTTTTATGGCATTCTACCTTTACACAGAAAATATTAAACCTCATACTTAATGATATTGGCCTCTTTTTCAGTGTCAGATCCTCAGCTAGTATCAGCTGATGCTGGATTCATTAGCTTCTTTGAATGGCTTAAATTTACACCAGCTGAGGATCTGGCTCCTATTCTTGAAAATCCAAGCCAACACAAAAGGACTTTCCTTCCTGCTTCTCATAGGTCTTTCCAGTATTACAGCTACTAATCCCAGATGTAGCCTGTGCTGCTGACAGATGTCCTCAATAATTATATTGCTGGGTCTTCTGCTTGCTGTGTTTAGCATGATACTGACATATGGCAATGCTGCGATGGTGCTGGGGCATGGAGCCAATGTTGTCATTTCCTATTTACAAAGTAATATGTTTGGGAGCCAACACCAATTCAAATAGGAAGGAGCTTTCTGATGAGGACCCCGCAGTCAGTGCTGGTTAGTGGGAGGCATAATATGTAAATGGAGAGATTAAGTGCTTTATTTTAATTAATCAATTACTTAATTAAAGGGGCAGGGCTGACAGCTGCATAATCACAGTTGGATATTTGGAGGTTGAAACATTTTCTTTCTCTTTTCAGGCTTTCAACCTTCATGTCACCTTTCATTTCTTTCACCCCTTTTCCCACCCTAACATCCTGCTGCTCCTTTTTCCACAGTACGAACAAAATCAGTCTCGCCCTCGACATCCCTGCTGCCCAGACATATTGCCTGTTTGGCATAATTTCTCTTCTAGACTACATGACCTCTCTTCTTCCCTTATTTTCCACATAATTTCATGTACAGCTGTAGTTGTTTTCTGCTTGTCTTGCCACTGTCGTGGTGACTTTCTTGCTCTTCTCTTGATATTCCTGGTTAGAAAACAATTGAGCCTTGAAGCTGTTCCAGTTTACAGGAGGTGTGAGTGCTCAGCTCAGGTGTCTCGCCAACCTCTTTTATTTACATTAAGGAGATTATAGAAAGAGATTACACAAAGTTCTGTTCAACTGAATTCAGGATGAAGCAAACAAGAGGAGATTTTTTCCTGTTAAAAAAAATCATTCTTGATAAGCTGTCTTTTATTTGTTTTGAGAACCAGGATCTCAACACTTGTTTAGAGAGTGACCAGTGTTTCTCTCCTAAATCTTGTTTTTCACATCTCAGTGTCCTGGGCATAATTATGTCTCTCCTAAGCCACTATTTCCTAAAATCCTTTGTCAGCCTGAACATCACAAGGGTACTGGTTCTGGTGCATGTACTTTACAGGAGGTTTTCTACAGATTTGGCCACCTGTTTGCAAGGTGTTTAACTTCATATTGTCTAAAAAAATTTTATAGGCTTTTGGTTGTGAGGCTCAGCTCAGACCATAATTCTGGAACAAAATGTCCAAAGGCAAAGGTTCAAATAGGACAGGTCCTAGAGAAGGAGCCCTTGCAGTCAAATATTGTTCCCCATTGCAGCAGGTTTGTGACTCACACCTATTGACAGTGTAGACACTTCTGTGGAACAGAATATCCTTACCTGGTGTCACCTATGTTGTTTTATCCCCTGCTCAGGTTTAAAGACAGACACAACACAGAAGGCTTTCTGGGCCTCAGGTCTGGTCTTGAGAGAACAACACAGAACTTCACACCAGCCCTTCATAAGGATGGTGATGCTCAAATGGAGACAAGGGCATGGTTTGAGTCAGGGGTTCTGCAGCCCACAAGCCACTTGCAACCTGTGTTTTAAATGCAAAGATACAGATTAATTCAACCATTTTTGACTGAATAAACCAGCCATAAAATCTGTACCAATACAGAACTTTTTCAGTTGTGCTGGTCCCAACATGAATAAATGGGCACTCAGGGCCTGAAGTTGGCAGCCAATTATAAGATCGAGCAGCCTGTCTTGCTGAGTTATTAACTAAGCTCCCTAGCTTTAGTCCAGAAAATCCTATATACCAGACTCCAGCTGGTTCCCTTGAATCCTGTCTCATTCCAACAGCAAATCTGCTGCAAGAGCACCATACCTAGATCAAAGAGTCTGAGTTTCATCCATTTATTTTTCAGGTCAATCAACCTCACCAGTTGAAACTAGACCATTAGAAGTCTGATAGCCCACCCTGGAGAGCACAGGTAGCATAGATCCTCCAGTGACAACCACAGAGCAGGAGACTGTTGCCCTTGTTCTGTCCAGATTTGTGTCTAGACAGATTACGCAAGCCTAGATGTATTACTGGGGCTGTGGCTGGTTGGTGCTTTTGTGGTTAGCAGGAGAGAGAGCACCTAACCCAAGAGACAAACTTACAGACCTGAAAATGTGAAAAGAGGTTTTTTGTGTTGCATCCATAGAATCAAAAAGGCATGGATTAAAGGACTTGGGACAAGAAGGAGAGGTGGAGGGGCAATGAAAAAGACCAAATGGGTTGGGCTGCCACAAGCAGCTGTACCAAACTGAACTGGCAAATCTGAGGGCCAAGTGCTGCTCACAGAACTGGGGCCATGTAGAGAGCAAATCAGGTGTTAATGAAATATGGCTCATTTCAGCAGAGATTCACCACTGTCAGTCTGCTGAATTGCCAATCCTCCCAATTATTAACAGTTCTCTCCTGGAGTTCATACAATTGTGAGGAATCACACCCCTGGAATACCCTGTGTGTATGTGTGTTCAGGCTGAGAACACTGCTGAAAAATGGCACTTTGTTCACAATGAATCAACTTTTGGAATCAAAACAGTCCCCAAAGTTTGGTAGTGACAGTCAGGTGTATCCTTCCCACTCAAGCATGAATTTAGCAATGATGGTGATCTTTACCTTACTTGAAATTTTGTACTGTGTCAGGTATATCCAGCTCCCTCTATTGAACACCCAATACTGATTTCAATGTGCAATACCTACATTGCTACAGACACTACTCTTTTACTCCAAAATCCTACCAGCCATGATCTGTGGATTAAAGGTTGGTTGAGGATTTATGTGAATCAAAAACTATAATTGAATGAAACATTGGTGTGAAAGCCATAGTCAAAGGCACATTCAATGTTAGGCAGAAAATCAAGAATATCTCAATGACTACTTTGAGTCAGCTCACTTGTTAAGTTCATGATTATGGAGAACCCACACACTATGAATAAGAAATTTTGTTAGCTTGTTATTCATGAAGATGAATTACAAACTGAACTGTGAAGAAATTTTTGGTTTAGGACCTTCTTTTCTCTTGCTTAAGAGAGCAGAACATAAGTGGGGGGAGAGTTGACTGAGAGGAGACAATTGGGAGGTTGACTGAGAGGAGACAATTGGTGCTCAGGGATGGGTTGGGCATTGGTCAGTGGATGGTGTCATGCATCACTTGTTTTTCTTGGATTTTAGCTCTCTCTCCATCTCCTTTTTATTAGTAGTATTAGTGTATTTTACTTTGTATATATTATTACACTGTTCTTATCTCAACCCATGAGGTTTTTTTCCTGATTCTCCTCCTCATCCCACTGGGGAAGGGGGGAAGGCTGAGTGAGTGCCTGCACAGTACTTAGTTGCTGGCTGGGGTTAAACCATGATACCCTCTCTTGTGACCCTTAGCAAGGCACTTCCACAAGTCTAATGGCTCCTTCCAGCTTCTTGAAACATATCTCCAGGGGTTCCACATCAGCAGGGGAGCCAAAGTAACTACAGCCTTTGAAACTATCAAGTTAACATGAAATGTGCAGAGAAAAATCATGCAAATGTGTCTGTCTTTTTATCTCTGTAATATGAGAGGGATGGCAAACATTGAGGGGCTTGTCTTCATTCCCCCCCCCATGCCCTTTATTCTTATGCCCTCCTACTCTGTGGATCGGAAGTTCAGTGTTTTTAAAGTAAAGTTCCTTTCTGAAGAACGGGCATATGGCCTGGTGAGACCTGCCTCTGTGATGGAGGCAAACTTCCCTCTGCAGGCTGCACGAGGACAAACTGCTTGGGAAGAACTGGAATCCCCTTTGCCAATGATGTAACTCCCTTGACTTCAGTGACAGAAAATATTTTGGCTACAGCATCATTTTTTATGGTGTAGTGGTTAAAACCCCTGTTATTATCATATGAAGAAATCAGTTTAAAGCACTCTGTTTCTTTGGCAAAGTCCTGAGCCCTCTGGATCTGATATTTCTAGGGCTTAGTATGTGGGCTGGTTACCATGCAACTGGAGCTTTTGTTTGTTTTGCAAATACAAGATTTCTTATTTTCAGTCCACAGATTGGATGAAATTGCCAAATGCAATAAAGGAAATCTGACACAATAAACAAAAAATTATCCCAGCACATATTTTCTTTTCATGAACCTGAAATAAAGGTTTAAAGTGGGAAACGTCTGTGGACACTGCTGCCCTAGGATAATCTCCCTATTTTCACATCCTTTTCAGAAAGCACAGTTTAATACATTAAATGTGCTATTATTGTAACCTCCAAAGTATTTTTTCTTTCAAAAACTGTTATTTTCAGAAAAATTCTAGTTTTACTGCCTAACAACACACTGATAGTGAACTGTTATTTCTTTCCCTAGAATACAGAGGAAGGCAATAATTGAAATTTTAACATACCATACGCATGAAATACACTGGTAGATAACACATCTTGATGACCCTGGGTAGAACCCCATGCCAAGAAAGTCCTGTGATGCAACAGACAGTAATGTATCACCTCGAATCTAGACAATCTGGAGAAGGGGTGGAAAACACACATGGGAGAGGAGGGTGCTGACAGCAGCTGGCTGCTTCTTCCAGATGGAAATAGAAATGTATCTGAAAAATGTTCATCCCTCCTTGTCTCGAATTTTGCCATCCAACGTTTTCATCTCATTGAGTTTGCTTCTCAGTTAAGCCAGAATGCAGATCTTTGCTATCCTGTTTGTTTGTGAGCAGCCACAAAACCAGGTGTTTTGCTACCAATAACCAGAAAAGAATAAAGCCCTTCTTAGCTTAGGGGAACTAAATTCAGATCTCTACTCTAAGAGGATAAACACGAGCTTTTAGGTACATTCACCACTCTTCAAGCAGTTCACATGGTAACCACAGTGTGGGACAAAAATACAGCAAATGAGACAAGGTGTAATATCATTTTCTATTCTGCTGCTGAGGATTGCTTCTGCATTTCCATTGAAACAGACAAACACACATAAAATGAAATTATGTACAGAGCAGAGACCGTTCTGCTCTCTTCCAACAGTGCTTAAATCACTGGACTATAAAATGATGCTTTCTCTTGCCTGTTCTTTCTTTTGTCTCATGCCTCTTACATCCTTTGCTGCAGAGTTGCCCATTTTCAACAGCAAAGGAAAAAAAAAGAGAGTTACAGTTTTAAGTATGATATTTAAAATTAAATATACAAAACCATTAACACTCTGGAAACCCTTTTTGTTGTGTTTCACAGTGAAATTTATTGTTACTTTTATTTTATTTTGCAGTTGATGCTCTCAGAATGAGGTAAATCTGACTTAAGGGGTAAAACATACCCCTTAAGGGACATATACATTAATAAACCCCATACATTAAGAAACTTCCAATGTCTAAACAAATTCAGGGCTTCAGATTAGACTGATGTCTTGAATTTAGAGGTCTATACTCTGTTTCAGGAACATAAGTGGTATTTTGGGGTTTTCACAATAAACTCATTTTCAAACTGTGACAAGTATGAAATGTTATTTCATACATATTACATGTTATTTATGGCATTAAATATGATATCTTGGTTTTGGCAGAGCTGAAGATCTTCTCCTGGGTGCCGTTAGAATTTTCTGTCACATTGCATGTGAGAAGAATAATTTTTTTTCATTTAGTTCTTAAATGAAAATTTAGGACTTTTAATGCTCAGATTACAAAATGGACATTTTGTCCTCAAAGCCCCTGGCTCCCAAATGCTCAGGAAGTGTCAGTGATATTTTACAACCACTGACACTCCAGATAACCAGCTCACTGCTTTCAGAGCTTAACATGACCATTTAGGCATTTAACCTTAGACATACAACTTCAGGTCTTAACTGCTCAGTACTCATCTCCATAAGAGAAACACCTCCCTTAGGAAGATTTCACATGTTATCAGGTCTGGTTTTCATTTAATCAACAAGTAGCATAGCAACTGCCTTGTCTCTTATTAGCTGTGAGAGCCTAAGTAGATACTTCAAAGCCCCTCTTGAAATTATAATGAAAAACAATTTCTGGCTGAGAACAGTAGAAGCATTTGCTTTGTGTTCCCACGGCACCAGAGAAGACAGAAGAGCACAATGAAGCTGAAGAGTAATGTGTTGACAGAAAGAGGGTGAAGGCTATAAAGGCATGTAAAACAATAAACAGTATATGTCATGCCAACAAAATATTTCAGAGAGAAAAGCAGTTCAGGAAAACAGTCTGCTTTGCAGCCTTACAGTTTGCTTTTTTCAGATTCTATTTATTACAGTAAAACTATACTGGATGTCCCTTAAGTTTCCATTGTAGGATATGGCCAGCAATTAAACTATATTGTTACCCAAAAGGCTACCAGAAACAGTGATTTAAATACTGATACATATTTTTGCAGAAGAGCCTTTATTACTGCAGGTGTTTAAGTCCTTGTTTGTTGCTTGCACATTCATATTTTATGCATTCTGCAAGAATTGCTTTGGTTTTGTGCTCAGAATTTTCATATTTTCTTCTCCTTAGTCCTGTTTATGTTTATTGTGATATTACAGAAACCCAGAGGGAAAAGGTAGCCTAAAGCCAAGCTAGAGAGTCCATCTCTCTAAAGCTGAGTCTCTCCTGAGAATGAAGGGAGGAGAGGAGAATAAGACCCCAAACATGAAATCCAACTTCTTGCTTTGCTGCACCAGATATGTGGCTGGGCCTGTGATGTCAGTGCTCACAGATAAAGCAGGTTTGTTCTCCATCCTCTAACCAGGATTCACTGGGTACCAAAACAGGCCTCTGCAGAACTGACTGCAGCACCTGAGGAAGCAAATGCTGTGATAACTTCAGGAGAATTGGGATGACACAAAAGAAGACCTATGAGACACCAATGCAGGCTGAAAAGGCTGAGGAAACATCATCCAGGAACCATTTACTGAACACATCAATCCTGCATCTTACTGCTGAATGAAACACTGAGGTTGTAGCAATGGCCAACCCACAACCATGAGACATCACTGCAGCACCTCCACTCACTAAAGAAACTGTGCCCACAGAATTGGCATATTTTGCCTTTCTTATATTCCTGTCACATTCAGCCTTTCAGCATTATTCATCACTGAGTCTACACTTCACTTTTCTCCCGTATTCTTCACTTCTCCAAATAGCTGAGCAACATTCTGCACTATTGTATTTCTCAACATTAAATTTTTCAGTGACTCAGGCAATGGAGGAAAAAAGAGCTTCTATAGATTTTTACACAGCTAATAAAATGTACATACTGTGTGTAGAAATAAGCACATCTATGCCTTTTCTCTCAGTCTTTGAGCACACAGTGCACAAACTGATGCTCCACCTTTATTCAATGGCTAATTACTCCTCCCATAATGAACTCATTTACTTATATAATGAACAGATGTATTTACAGAGTTGCAGACTGAGGCAATCCCTCTGCATGGGCTGCACATTCCCCAGGTGGATATGCCACTTTATTCAGATTTAGAATGAGATTCTGCATTTCCTCAATAAACAGATCTAAACAGGCCACCAGTTAATTAGGAAGTATGTTTAATAATTACTAACACTCTTTTTAGTGCCCATGGTAATGTAAGTCTGTAAAGTTTATTCAGTTATGTGGGCCTCATTATTTCTTTATCTAATGTCTGTGACTTTCTAAATTCTTAAATTTATCCCTTTCCAAACCCAGACAAAAATTTCCTCTTTTTTCCCCTCCCAAGCACTACCACTTTTGATGTGTTATTTCATTATTTCTATATTTCACTCACAAAATTCTATATAAAATCTCATTAGCATTCTTCTTTCTTTCTCACATTTCTATTTGACATGTGCAGTTGCTGAAGCATTTGTTTCTGGGCTGATAACTGGTCAAGCTGTTCCCAGGTCTGGAGCCAATCTGTAGGTCAGCCAGCTGGAGCAATGACAGAAACACTGAACTGTGTTTCATCCTCCAGAGACCAGCCGCTGTCCTCTCCAAATGTGTTAATTCTTTTCTCATGTTCTGCTGGACAGTGGCCCTTTACTTGACATCCACTCCTTCATCTTCTGAGCTGGTAGTTCTTTTTTGGTTCTGCAGTAGCCACATCTGAGTAGCAAAGCCCATAATAGGAATGTTCTATGACAAAATATTATTACAGGGTTTAAATAAATATTAAATGAATCAACCACATCACATTTGGTAAAGTTTTTTGCATTCAGGACTGCTGAAGCCTGCACATGTATGAAAAATCACAGGTGAAGCCTCTACTCTCTGTACCTGTGCATTGCACCAAAGAGAACTCAGAGTTCAGAGTTCTGCAAAGCTGAGAGAGATGCAGGCAGCTGGAGGTACAGAGGAAGAGCTGTCATTCTGCAGCTACACCACCTTTGGTGTTTAATAGTTCAAGCTAAAAATTCAGGGTCAATTCTTGCCCCAGGTGAGAAAGACAACAGTACAGCATACAGTGCTTTATTGAGCACAGGGTGTCTGCAGTCCCAGGCAGTGAAGAAGAGCCTGTACAGAGGTGTTCAGATGAGGGTAGCCAGCAGATGAAGGAAGACAGGAGAATATGCTGATATTATTCACTCCTGCAAATGAATCTGTATGTGCGTTTTTGCCAGAGTAACTCTTTAGAAAGTTATAGCAATATAAGCTGGTGCTAATAGTAAAACATGAGTAGTGTTCCAAAATAATTATTAAGGACTCTATTTTAGATAACCTTTGAGACAACAAGCAGAGCAATTAATCCAATCTACACTGCAGGAACTAAGAAACTCATTTGCTGAACACATCCTGAGGGAGCTTAAAGGTTTTCCTTTAAGGTCTGTCATATTGAGCCAACACATACTGTTTCTTAAAACAAAGAAATTTAGTGTCCACATAAGTAACACAGTGTAACAAGGGCTAATAGAACGTAAATCTATCAGAATACTTCAATCTTCTACATTAAATCTTTTGCATATTCCTCTCCTCTGACAGATGAGGTTCTAGGCTTTGGTTTACTTGAGAAAAGTAATTTGTGACCTCCTTTAGAGAGACTATATAAATTCCTCTCTTTCATCTTTATCAATTTCATCTTATAGACCCATAGATTCACAGACTCCCAGAATCATAGACTCATAGAATTATAGAGTTGTTTGGTCTAGGAGGGACTTTAAAGATCATCCAGTTCCAATCTCCCCACCACAGGCAGGGACAATTCCACTAGATGAGGTTGATCAGGAACCCATCCAGCCTGGCCTTAAACACTTCCAGGGATGGGATAATGCAGGTGTCTCCTCCAGCTGCGTTTACTAACCTGGGTATTACGGTCTGGTAAACCCACAAAGAAGCAGAAGTAATCCCCCACTGTTATGGGAGAGGCTGTTTTGGCTGCTCTCCATCCTCCTGATCAGCAAGCCTTGGAATTTGGATAGTAAACATATAAACCCCTTGATATTTCTCATCAAGCAGTGCCTCCAGCCTGTGACCAGAGAGTTGTTATTGAGTGTATTGGTTGGGATTGGCACTGCAAAGCACATGATCCCAAAGGAGAGTGCCAGTGATGACCCTTAGAGGAAGCACTAGGGGACACAAGCTGCTGCTGTACTGACTTTGGTGTTGGGAGAAACTGGCAATGCCATCTGTGTGATCTGAGTTTGAGAAGTGGTTTATGTGCCACGTGTTGACTGTTAAAGCTAGATTCCCACCTTGTGTATAAATAGCTACTAATGTAAGGAAAACTGACCTGGTGTTCCAGTGGTAATTCCAACACATCTCTCTCTGCTGCATCTGTTGGTTTCTGCCAACTTTCACTTTAGACTTCTCTTTTTACATCTTTTAAAACACAATCTTTTCATTGTGTGTGCATCACACACAGCGTAAGAGACCCTGTGAAGCACTATGATGTCTGTACCACTTGCTTGAGCAGTGTGAGATCAAGGCAGGGCCTGAGCCAACCCTGCTGCACAAATGTGTGCCCAGAGCTCCTCTGTAAAACAGGAGCCCTGCCTGGAGACCTTCTCCATTTGCACTGGACAAGAGCTGGTCCATCAGGGACTTGAGGATCCAGGATAACTTGACAAAAGAGACTTCAAATGTGGTTTCACAGCTGCCTTGAGCTCACCTACCCATCTGCTGACAGGCTAATCCTGCTTTCTCCTTACCCCAATTTCTTCCCAATTAATACAGGCTCTCATACAGGTGCCAGTGCTTTATGCTTTTCTCAAAGTTTGTTCTCACTTAAAACAAATGAAAAATGTAAAAATTAATTTAAATTTCTTAGTCTTTGTAAACTCAAAACCATAGGTTTCTCTGCTGACTGGTGAAAGGATCCAAGGAAATTGCCCAAAGTTTTGTCAGGGAGGTTTAGGTTGGATATTAGAAAAAGGTTCTTCATTCAGAGGGTGGATGGGCACTGGAACAGTTCCCCAGGGAAGCGGTCACAACATCAGCCAGACAGAGTTCAAAGAGCATTTGGACAATGCTCTCAGGCACATGGTGTGACTCCTGGGGTGTCCTGAGCAGGGCCAGGAGCTGGAGTCGATGATCCGTGTGGGCTCCTTCCAACTCAGTATATTCTGTGATTCTGTAAAATAGATTATTCCTGACAGACACCACTGTGATAGTGACTGGGAGCAGAAAGAGCCTATGGTATTCATAGAATCATAGAATGGCTTTGGCTGGAAGGGATTTAAAAGATCATTCAGTTCCAGCCCTGCTGCCATGACTAGGGACACCTTTCACTCGACCGTGCTGCTCAAAGCCTCATCCAAACTGATCTCAAAACTTCCCAAGATGGGGCATTCACAACTACTCTGAACAACCTGTTCGAGTGTCACACAGCTCTCACAGGAAAGAAATTTTTCTTAGCACCTCATCTAAATGTGCCCCCTTTCAGTTTAAACCCACTCCCCCTATTGCAACACGCCCTTGCCCAAAAGTCCCTCTCCAGCTCTCTTGCAGCCCCTTTGGGTACTGGAAGGTGCAAAAGGACCTCCCCATAGCCTTCTCTTCTTCAGGCCAAACAGCCCCAGCCTCTCCATTTGTCTTCATAGGAGAGGTGCTCCAGCCCTCTGAGCATTTTTGTGGCCTCCTCTGGACTATTTTTAAGCCAAGCCTTGCTTATTAAAACAGATGCAAGGCTGTCAATTCTACATTTCTTTAGCTCTTTGTCTGGGATTTGTAAGATATCATTCCAGTAGATTGTGTCAATAGTTGTCTTAAACAAGTAACAGTTCAGATGTCCCCAAAGCAGCTGTTTCAGTGCTTTTTTATTTCTTACATTATTTTGTCTAGAAGGAAGGAGGATACCTCTTTCAATATTGTAGTCAATATTTAAATATTTGTATTCAAATCATTAATGGGAGAGCATCTACATCCCCAAATAATTAATGATGGAAAATTAACACTGCCAGCAGCATGCTCCCCCAGTCAGCTCATCTTACAGCAACACTTCCTAAATGAAATTGTACTGAAAATGTACAACAATACACCATCTAAAACATACTGAATAAGCTATGATTTTTAAGGTCATTTTACCAAGAAAATATTTCAGTATCACTCTTTCACTGCAAACTACTGTGATTTTCCAAATCAATAATCTTTCATGTAAAGATCCCTAACAATATTTTTGTCAGATAGGAGAAATGATTCTGCAGGAACTGAAGTCCAGAAGAGTTAGTTTCAGCAGTGGGCAGAAGAGGAGTTACAAGCAAGTTAGGGTATTGACTACAGACTCTTTCTATAAAATTCAATTTAAAAGAGGGAGTCTTTTCTATGTTGAGAAGTTTGGTCTCTTGTAGTTGACTTCATTGTTCTCATTCTGCTGTTGAAATACAACCTTCCACACTACCTGGACTTACTCAGGGTCAGGACACTCTTTAATCCTTGAGTCAAACTATTTACAATACACAAATTTGTAGCCTAGAGTCTCTGAGAGAACAACACATTTGGGGAATTTTAAGGATTCTTCTGGAAGGGTCCAAAGATTCACAGGTTGTATGAGAAGCTGCAATTATTTCCCTGCAATGCCTGGGATAGGGGGGACCTCAGTTGGATTAGAAGTTATTTATGTTATTGCAGGAAGGGCATTTTTTATACTGTGAGTTTAACATTACTGGCATTTCATTTTTCTCTTAATCAGCTTTCAGTGGAGTTGATCTTGACTTAAGATAGGGGATGACCTCTCAAGGTCATACCCTTTCTGTCATCTGAAAAGCGTTAAGCATGGGCAATCTAATTGGCAGGCTTGGTGCCTGAGAGCAGAGCTTCAGATTTTACTTTTGGTGCATTATATTACGAAATTTCTTTTTCTTTACAGATTCTTCTGTACATATGATCTACTTTGCCTATAAATATGAGCTTTCAACCCTTTCCCCTCCAAAATCAGTGTCAGCAAGCTAACTGTTCTCAGCAGTAAACAGTACTTGCAAGCAGGTCTCTGTTCTTAACAATGAGAAAGTTATACAGTGCTTTTTTCACCTAGGTCTCGTGGAAATTGCCACCCCCTTTCACAAAATTATATGCTTCCAAAGGCACAGGCTTGACTAAAGCTGGACATTCCCATGATAATTTCTTCCAGTGATGTGTATATAGGAACAATAATACATTTTAACTCAAATCTGCATGTCTTCAACTTCCGGACATTGGTTCTTGTTACTTCCTTCCTCTTGGATTGAAGGGTTATTTAATACCCATTACATTCTCCCTGTGAAAGTAGTGTGATTGTGATCAAGGGCAAAATTACATCATGCTGGCAGAGGCATCCAAAGCATCTGAGCTGTCTCAGTTCACACAAACCAGCAGCACAGGAAGGGTAGAGAAGTGCAGCATGGACACCCCAGTGCTGATTGCACACTGAAGAGCCAGGACCCAGAGAACAGAGCAGCTGCATTTGCAGGTAGACTGCAATTACAGCTAATTATCAGCACTTTTACCATGCTGAGACCTCACTTAAGGTCGCTTCTTATTTTGATCCCTAGGTTTTTTTCAGGGCCCTGTTTATGAAAAGATCATCTTGCCTCATTGTCTTATCCTTATGTACTATTTTACCAACTTGTTTTTCTTTTTTCAGTTTTAATTACAAACATTATCATAAGTGATTTATTATTTACTTTCAAAAATAATCAGTGAAGCTGTTGAATGGTGTCAGGTCTGCTACTGATCCCCATGAAACTCTGTTATAAGTATGTTCAGCTGTTGATAATTTCCTGGAGACAATCTCTTTCTAAGATCTATCACTTAACCAGTTCTTAATTCATAAAACATTTGCTTTATTAATAGTATATGATGCCAATGTTTAAATCAGAACATGCTGTGCTGCCAAATTCAAATATTTTACAAAAATCAGATTACTCAAACAAGCTTGCAATTTCATCAAAGAATAAAGTGAGATTTCTTTGACATGATCTGCTTTTCATAAAATCATGTTGTCTGGAAATAATTTTATTTCTATCCTTTAATTATTTCTCAGCTGATTCTCTTACCAGCTTTTCTGTTATATTTTCTGGAACAGATGTCAGACTAATCGACCTACACTGAACTCCAGTCATCTTGTCAGATTTTTTTTTAGTAGTGGCTCACTCTAAACTCAATTTAAGTCTTCTGGAATTTTTCTGGTGTTCCAGAATTCATTAAAAATGAGGATTAAAGATTAAAGATTTCCTAGAGCAATTTGTGTGCAAAACCTCGGTTTCCACTGAATTAGAAGTGTTTAATTCTGCTTAAAGTTGCTTTGTATTTTCCTTAGACCATGACAAGAAAGAAATTTGTTGCTCTTATGTGGTAGAAGTACAGCATCTGTATTTTATTTCTAGGAATCCAGCTATTTTTATGAATTTTAACTATTCTATGTCTTCTAAAAAGAATTTGATTATTTGTTTCCAGCATCATGACACTGATATTTGCCAACATCACTCTATCTTCAGATATACTTTTATACCAGCATTACAAACCTACATTTTATCATGCTAACATTTTTAGTTTCTCACTTTTTTTTTTCAGTATTTTTTAGCATTCAAGTTATATACTGTATATTGTGTTTGGGTTTTTTTTCTAACTGCTGTCTTACTTCTTAATGTAATCAAGTTTTATTTATAAACAATTGAGAGACTTGGATGTGCATTATTAGAAGGTTTAAGTCTGTAGCAAATATGCATTAAAGTAAAATGCATTACCAGCCTAAATTTCCAGTCCAATCCCTCCTCACCATCAAACTGGTTTTGCCTTTATAAATTGAACCCTTCTGAAGACACTTTCAAGAAAATATTAAATAATATTTTAGATATATATTCTTCACCTTAAATATTGCAATCAGTGTTTTCTAAGTGGCACGTTTCCAGTCCAACACCATTCTTGCCTTTATTCATCACTTAACACATCCTGTTATACCACTATGAAAGCTTGAAAATGCAGAAAAAACCTTCACTTGTTCCTGAAGAAATTTATCAGCAAAACTGACTTTTATGATTACATCAGTTTCTGTCCTGAAGACTAAAATGAAGTTGTTCCCCCTCTAATGAAGTGTCCCTCCTCGTTTCTCTACTAATTGTTCTAAACATGAACTCTCTTTGCAAACAGGTTTGCCATGACTAACCATAGAGCTAAAAAAGGGGCAAATTTGGAAAACAACTTCACAGGTAAAGAGCCATTGAAAAGTGTCACAGAGAAAGAACATCAAAAACATCAGCCTGCATGCAAAGGCTTCACGTTTCAGCCAAAGCCAATGAGTTGGGTAATTTGCAAAATATTACAATATTTTGTAAGATGTTTAAATGAACTCATTATCTGAGCATGTCGTAAGCTTTGCAACACTCCTGCAAGACAGAATTGTTTTCATATGTCACTTTTAGTTAATAGGAAACTTCAAGTGAATTATTCAAGATCAAAAAATGAGATTTGAACCCTCTTCTCCAAAAACTTATGAGACATTACTCGTGGACTGAGCTTCCTTTCTGAAAAAAATGACAGCTGTTCTTTGGCTGAACAAGGAATGTACTTCCTGTGCAGTCAATTCAACCCCTGCATCTCTCAGATTTACTTTCTTCCAGTTCTGTTACACAGCTTTTTTGCTCTTAAACCCAAACAGCAGATAGAGAAATGGGCAAGTCTGGAATGAACTTTGTGATGAAATGAATAATATAAATGCCAGCTAGCTAACTAAACTTTCATCAGTCTACAGTGACAAGAAGCTCACAATAATCTATATTCCCATCTTCATCTTTCATTGTTCTATTTAGGTTGTTTGTTTAAGCCTCTTAACCTAATTACTGAAATTCATTGTTTTCATTAGTGCCATTTGTTGCCAAACAAGAAAAAAAAAGGGTTTTCTGACAGAGCTGGAAAAATCCCAAAGTATGTGGTTGGCTCCAGCACTTCTCTCATTCTCACAAGCTTAGGCCAGCACAGAACATCTTTGTTTTGCAGTTGTCAAGGCTCTAACCAGTTGTTGGGGTCTTTGCACACTTGTCATCATTTAAGGACAGTGTAAAATACATTGACAGCAACATGGGTATAATTCCCATAAGGGATTACTAAAGGTAATTTTTCAGGAAATGGAAATACTGTGAATTGGTGCTAGTGTAAAGATTTACAAGAAGAGAACACAAACAAAGACTTCACTGTGTCAAATATCATTCTTGTATTGTGATAAACCTAACTAGATGTTGCCAAAGGACTTTGCAAGAATTACAGCTTGCATTCCTGTCCCTCTCATTCCAGTTCATTGGCCAGACTCATTTTCCCACAGTACATCTATACTCATGACTGCCTTTTTATACAAAATTAAGTTCATCTAAGAAGCTCATCCTCTACTTAACTGAAAACATGGGAAAAGTGAGGGTCTGTGTAAGCATTTCTTCAGTCCCATCCTCAGGCTCTTGTGTTTCACTTTTCAGTTGCAAGCCAGCTTTTAGTACAGAATGTGGACATGGTCAGATAAAATTTCAGTTGGCAGTGCAATTTTTATTTCTCTAACAGGTGCACTGGGAATATGTGGTGTAAACCCTTGGCAACGATATTGGAGTGAGTGTCATTTTTTTGCATGTCACACAACTGAAAAAATGCGTACTTGTTCTTGTAAATACTTTGAGAAGTCCCTCGTAAAAAAGTCTGATTTTTCAGGATGACATCACAATTTTCTAAACTTGTTGGATTTCAAGAAATCTAGGACATGTTCATTTAGGCATCCACACCATATGTGAAAACCTGTTTATAAAATACAGAATTGCTATGTTCCCTGTGTTTGAACACAGAAATGTGTTGCACCTCTATTTAGCAAGTCTGTGTTCTTTAAGTTCTTTTTCTGAAGCTACATTTTGGACTTTTGGCTTTGTCTCTATATGAATGAACAAATTGCATCTTATTCACAAGCAGAAATAACTGATCAAAAATTATCTGACATAAAATCGTATTCTCATTGATTCAAAGTTTATTTTAATGAGGTTGAAGGAAACAGTTTAGCTAGGAAGTAACATTTTAATTAAAAGCTTTACCTTAAGTGACTAGAGGGGCGGGGAAGGGAAGGGAAGGGCAGGGAAGGGAAG
>VWZP01009921.1:579625-667351 GCA_013396995.1 Dicaeum eximium | reverse complement strand
AGGGAAGGGAAGGGAAGGGAAGGGAAGGGAAGGGAAGGGAAAGAGGAGGGAAAAGAGAGAGAGGAGTTTGTTGCAATTTCTGTTTTGTTTTACACTTCTGCCTGTTATCACTGAACAAGCAGGGCATGGGTTTCAGAGTTAGAAAATCAAGTTTAACCTCCAGTCCTGCCAGCTACCTGTTGTCAGTCCATAGGCAAGTTACTTCAACTTCAGATGTTTTTCCCCTGACATTTGTCCATCTAAATTATGGATGCTGCTCTCTCCAGAAGTGTTTGACACACAAATAGTGCCAAGTCCCACTCAGTAGAATCGTGCCATCCAGTGGGCCATGTGCACTTTATTTAATGTAGAATTACACCTTGGTCCTGCCTGAAAAGGGAAAGGTGCTTGTGACAGTTATTCCACACTGGTAGAATGTACCTAAAACACCATTTCTCATGAGATGTCCAGCATCAAAGCATCTTGCAATGTAAACATGGATTTAAAATATGCAGCAGATTACCTTTTTTACCTCTCCTTCTTTTTCTCCCTTCCCTTTACCTCTACCTTGAGCTGAGTAGTAGACACAGTCTCTTCCTTTCTAGCTTTCAAAGCTTCAGATCACAGGTCATAAACACACATTTTTTTCCTGATTTTTTTTTTCTTCTGCTGTAGTGAATAACCTGATCAGTTCTAACAGGAACATTCCTTCCTGACACCATGATGAATCACAAATCCTTTAGATACAAAGGAGACTGAGTCAATTTCAGGGAGAGAATCCAGAGAATCTAACACTTAATCTTGTAAATAAGACCAGCCCTTCTAGTGTTTCAACCAAATATATTAGAAAAAATAAATTAGAAACCTGTTTAAATAAAGTATACCTGTAGAATGTTCTTTTATTTTCTTTGTAGGTAAAAGAAGCATTGACTACACTAAAGCATGTCACTGAACTATTGTTATTTCAAAGTGTTAAAGCTGAGAGATATGGAGATAGAATTCTTCAACATGATTAACTGAAGAAGAAATGAATTTAAATCCTAACTTCAGTTAGGATCAAGGGGATGACAGCATTTATTTCAATGTCTGAGATTTCACCTTCTGTAGCAAACTCAGCAATTCTCTTTGCTTGCAAAGTGCTTGGATCAGGCCCCTAGGACATTGCAAAGACCAAAGCATTTTCCTCTTCAGAAGCTTTTTAGAAAGCCCTAGAAATAAAAGCTACCTTTTGATTTGGATGTGTCTGTAGGGTGGATTCCACCGGGGCAGGAAGGTCACCCCTTCTTCCTTCCTGGAGCACAGGGGAACGGGAAAGAGAGGATCCCCAGAGCACATGTGAGTCTCCTTCAGTAATGAACCACAGGATTCTTACTAAGCAAGCATAGTAATTATATTATATCCATCTGCAGCTTTTTATTATTTGAATTAATTGAGCTTTTTTATTTGAATATTGAGCTTTTTTATTTGAATTAACTGACTTTTATTAACATATTATTTGATTAATTTTGCAGTATATATTAAAAACCCTCATTTTTTTTGGCTGGATTGCCAGAGTTTCAGTATTTTGTTTTGAACAGTTATTTATTGCAGCATGGAAACAATGTTTGCACCAGTAAATTAACTTTGAGCCACATCATTCTCTGCCAGTGAGGTCAAAGGACAAAGTAAAACCTGAACTGGGAACATTGCACCCAGCATGAACACCCAAATGGCAGCCATTCACCCAAAATGCCTCTTGGAATTGGTATTTGCCCTGTGATAGCTTCTGAGCATTTCTGAGGCATTTGGGATAGGGAGGATGGCTCTGGCTAAAGTTGTGCCAAGGATCTTCCTAAGAGTTTAACATCACAGGTGATGAGGTTCCAGTCTCTGGAATGTCCAGTGGAGCTTTTCAATGTACATTTATATAAACACAGCCAAACAGCAGCAGGACTCAGAGCACATCCAGCAACACCCTCTGCCTCTTTTCTCTGCCTTCACCTGCAGGATTTGAAGGTGCTAGCTAGTGTGGAGGAGGATGATGGCAGAGGACATAAGATAGATGCACCACTAGAGCCAGCCAAATGACTAATTTAAGTGGTTCTGTGATTAAACACGGAGTTGACAGCTGATCTCTGACTGCAGGATGGGATGAGGTGCATTTAGCACTCAGAGCTAATTTCACCAAGTAGGTGCAAATCCTCTGCAGTTTTCTCTTCTTAGTTAATTCCCTGACCCTTGATTAATAAGACTTGGTGGAAATTAGACAAGCTTGGAGCATCAAAACAAACTGAAAATGCATTCTAGCCTCAAATCAATTGAATCAGCATCTTATCTACATTTCCTGCCTTTTACAAGTGCCAGTATTTAGCTCACCACAGTGACTTTAGAGTGTCAGTATATTTCACAATTCAATTAGTCATTCCCAAGTGAAGTATTGTAATTGATTCTTTTTTGGTCTCCACTGGTGATAAAGGTAATGGATGTTTTTGTGAAGCAAATGGACTTCCTCTAAATATCTGCTTTTCCATGTCACTGCTCTGAAGTAAATGGTGAGGTGTATTTCTATAAATAGACAAGTAGCTGGCAAGGGGGAGAGAAAAAGAAAAGGGAAAAAAAAGTAGAGAACCATGTATTTCCTGACATTGCACTTTCAGGACGGTTCAATTACCACAAACGTACATTCTTGAACCACTCTTATCTTAGAGACCATTGCAGGAAGCAGAGAATAATTTGAATGCTAACAGATATTGCTTAAAACCAAAAAGAAAATTAATCAAATGCCTCTGTACAGTGTCCAAGGTTTCAGTTTGGGGGAACTCATGCTCCCAGAAAAGGCTGAAGTAGCACCTCAGACTAAGAGCTGTGCCTTACAGCAAGAATTGATGTAACATCTTCCAGCAGCTGGTCTGCACTCGAAAAACAGAGCAAGCAACTCCTGAGAAAAGCAATCAATCAGCTGCATTTGTCACAGCTCTCTGAAGTCCCCAGTTATGGATATCATTAACTGAACACAGTTTCCCTGCGTGCAGTGAGGGGCAGCACGCCAGCAGCAGGGGTAGGGTTACCTCCAAAAACACCCTGACCGCCAGGTTCTAGGGCCTTCGTCTCCATAACGCTTCCTTTCACCACACAGAAAATACTTACAGACCTAAGAAACATCCTGGATCACATTAAAACCCCATCACACAGAAACTCACTGGGAAGAATTTTTTTCCTCATGGAAACCAAAACTGCTGATTCCTTGGCTTGGTGCCAGCGCTGCGATGTAATCCAACAGGAACACCTGGCATCTTGCCAGGAATGTGCACATCTGTCAGTAGTGGCCATTTCTTTCCTGGTATTCACATGAAGATGTTAAAGTTAGAAATTCTGGTAGTCTAAGATTTCAAAAAATTAAAAGGCAATAGGACTACTGTGGTCCCATCTTTCCATTTAGCTGATTTTATGAAGAAATATCATACATCACACATGCTCCACTATAGTCACCAAACCTTTCAGATCTAACATAAATCAAGGACTTGCAGAACTGTACCTAGAGATGAAATATTTCAGAAAATTCTAATGATGTTTTCCCTAAATTCTGTTAAAGCCCTCTGTGCTGTTGTCCTTGGGTAATACCAAAATGTGATGGAGGCTTTTGCATATTGCAGTGTTTATTTTCCAAGACAAAAAAGACACTAATCTGCAGCCAAAGTTGTTTAAGGATAGGCAGTTTTCTGAAATTTCTCAGCTATCTCAGTAGGTTACAGCCATTCTCCTCTAGCCTGTCTTAAAATCTAGGGTGGTACTGTCATGTACTTCCAATATACTGCATAATTTTACATTAAAAATGGATAAAGACACTAATAATTTTTATAATGATTAGTAAAGTAATCTGAAACAAAAAGCCTTATATGTTAATATAAAATAGGATTTATTATAATTAAATATGTAAAGAATTTATTAGATCCCATAAGGGTAAGATATAATTCTGAAAAAGCATTAACTGTTGCTTTTCCTTGTAACCTGTATAAAGGGCCTGAGAATTTAGAGGACTTAAAGAATTTGGCAGTTAAAGCATCTCATCTGATTTCAACCTAAGGATGACAGCTTAAGGGTTTTCCTCCTTCCATAGGTAAAGAGCACTACAAATCAAACATGAGGGGTAGATAACATCTCATCTCTATGAGTCATTGTCATCATGGGGAATTGTATCTTGTTGTCCACTCTTGGCAAAGAGAATGTGGAGCTCCTATCTGGGGTGGAAATAGACTGACTTTATTTGCCTCTTGTCCATTTGAGTTAACACTTTCTTTAGTGTCAGCATTTCTTCCCTACTGATAGAGATGGGCATAGAGAAAGTATGGCTTTGGTTGGCTCTTCTCAAGGCCACAGCTGTCTCCCCAGGATTTTCTATCTAGTGAAAACAAAATCATGTTAAGTTCACATCCTTAGCTGCTGTTTTATGACATGATCTTATTGATTTTGATGGCTGCTGATGCCAGTTTATTTCAAATGAGGATTGGGCTGTCACCAAAAAAATCACTTAATTTTCAAACGTCCTTTCTCAATTGGAAATTATGTTCTGCTTTATGTTATGTATGTGACAGGTTATAGTCCATATATTTTGAGTAATATTTTGTAACATTTTCAGTCATGTTCAAGTTTAGATACCCGATCAAAGCTACTCATCAAGAAATGTCCCTCCTTCACATTAGCAATATACATAGGCACTGTGAAGGAATGCCAATAATATGTCCCAAAAACAGCTGGCCTGAATGTCTGTCTGCAGAGGTGCCTGCCTTTCTCTGTACATAGCAATCCTTTAAGCAATTCACACAGCGAAGAAAATGTGCAGTTTATAGAGACAGGAAAAAACCACTTTATTGATAAAAGCAGGCCGTACCAAGTTTGTTCAGACAACTGGATTTAGTTTAGGGATGAAATACATATGCTCCAACTCACTGTATCCATTAGCAAGCATTGGGAGATTGGAGGTGGTCTTTTTGGAAAAAGAAGACAAATAATGCAGTTGCAGACATTTTTTTCCCCTGTAAATATAAAAGGACTCTCTGTTAAACCTTCACTGATCCACAGCTGCCCTGTGATATAGCTCAAAGTGCTCAGAGATCAGAAAGGGAGCAGATGTGGCAGAATCATTCAGCACTGAAATGGCACAAGCCAGGTTTGCCAAGCAGCAGTCAGGGACCACATGCATCTGTTCCTCAGAGCTCAGCAGGCCAGCTGTGATGGAGAGAGATTAGCTCAAATGAAATGGAACATGAAAAGTCTGATGAAATTGCCACAAATGAAGTAAAGGGTGGTTCCTGGGGAGACAAGCAGCTCCATCTGCAACAGATCTAATGAAGCTTGGGGTTTTTTAATGGATTTGTGCCTTGTGGTTGGATTCTTTGGTGTGAGTACCAAATAAAACTCTTGCTGTGGTTGGGGCAGTCATAATAGTTGTCTTCTGTGTGAATTCTCCAGTGGGTGGAGAGCACACTGCAACCTCGTGATCAGAGAAGGTCTGACTTGATTAGACCACTAATGACACCTCTTTTTCCTGCTCAGCCACCTGTTCCTACAAAACTGGATACTTAATTCCTGCTAACTACTGCTATCCTGAGTTGAAACTAGTTAAGTGATTCAGAGTTATTGGGATGTAGATGGACAGTATGGCAGACCCACATGCACAGATTCCTGTATATGCACAAGTGGAGTGGAATCTCATACTGCTTACTGCAGGGACCATCACATGGGCCTAGGATATTTTCTCCTGGGTAATGCTGGCTTGTGATTTAAATAACAAAGCTGGAACATGCCGGTGTCAAGGTGATGATGTCTGCTGAGATGACAGTGAGTACAGATGTGTTTTTGAAGACACACACCTTTTGGCTTAAGGGTCAGCCCAGGCTTGTGGGTAGAGCACTGTGTGGGACAAAGGAAACATGAAATCTAACTTTATGCTTTATTTGAAGAGGCAGCTTCAGCTACAGCTGCTGTTTGTAAAATAAAATAGTAATTCCTTCCATCCACATTGTTATGCTCTTCATTACTTTCACATCACATTTTCATGGTCCCTGTAAGCTGAGGAGTTCTCACCTTATATGATGATGATGGCCATGACTATTGACTGCTGGTTATCCCACTTATGTGACCATGGAGCAGATATTTCAGGTGACAGCACTTTAATTTTTGGGAAGCAGAAGTCTCCTTTAAGAGAAAGTCCACAGCTCGAATGTAAAGGTCTGAAAAATTAAAATTAATTTTATTCATGCTCAGTTCTTTTTGGCAATGGGACAAGTGGATCAGTTTTTTGAGCTACTTATTTAACTCTTATTTTTAGTAATCATTAAAGAGTGACAAGAAAATAGAAAAGAGGGTGTTATATTTGGCACTACCCTGACTTAATTTCCTGGCTTGGTCACAGCCTTTCTTTGTGACTTGAAATCTTGTACCATTTTTCACCCTAACAGGGTCCTTGCGAACTATGACTCCTTTCTCTTTTTAGGTGTAATGGGACAAAAGCATAAAAGTTTATATACACCCATGTAAACCTTAAGTCAAGATTAATCTAATTCCAGAGCTACTTAGTCACTCACAGAGATAGAATAAACAACTGAGTTCAGAAAAAGCTAACTTTTTATAGACTGCAGGAAACTATTTGCAGAATTCTTATTTTGTTCCATTATTTAAAACCAACAAAACACATAAAAAACCTTCCCTCGGCCTGAGATTTAAACATTAAACAGAACACTTCTGTCAGGGCAACTATTTCACATTGTGTGTGATGATTATGTTAATTATAATGCATTGCTCCAGAACTATGGCTGTGGATTTTGTTATAATAGAACAAGACCATTTCTAAGATCCAGTCCAAGTGGTGATCTGGCTGCTGTCAGAGCTGGAACATAGACTGAAACCAACTCTTCTCAGGTGGCAGCAGAGAATTGTCATATACTTGTGGATTGTATTCTTGAGAAATATTATGCCAAGAACACCCCCACTTGGTCAAGGAAAGAAATGGAGTCAGAGCAAGATTACCACATCTGAAATATATTGCACAAAACCCCCTACTATTCTGTGCTTATTTTTTGAAATCTGCTGTCCATGAATGTCAGCATGAATGAAATTATACAGGTTATTGAGAGAAAAAATAAAGTTATAAATTACAATTTTTAGTGTTTTGGTATTGTTCATTGAAAATCTTTCACACAAACTACATATCTCAGACTGTAGTGTAAACACTCAGGCCAACTTGCCTGGCATCAGCACCCAGGCTTCTACATCATCCTAAGTACGAACTAATTTATTTTGTTGTTACCAGAGAACACATTTTCTTAAATAATAATCTCAACTCTACAGGAATTCTTGTTCTTCAGGAATTATATCCTACTGTACACAGCCCAGACACAGTCATTGAAAGAATGCTGTGAATGTTAGCACCTTTTAAAAATTTTATTATCATTTGTTTCTTTCTTTTAGCAAGAAGTTTTGAGCAGTGTTGAAGTAGTCACAAAGAGAAACCACCTACATACAGCAACACATGAAGCACAGCACCAACACAAACATTTTTGCTGCAGCCTCTCTCAGCTTTCCCAGAAGAACAGAAAAGAAAACCAAGAATGCCTATTTTATTTGCTGTAGACAATCAACTTTGAATCATCCCTAATTAGCTTCCAACAAGATGTCTGGTTCCAGTCCAGAAGTTCGTAATTAGTCTCTATAGCTATTGATTTCAAGGAAAGTTTTACCTGAGTGAGGATTTTGAATGAGGTCATGAGGTGTGAGTGAGCCCTGAGGAAGAAAATGGAGCCTCACCCTTGTGCAGGTGTGCAGGTGAAATTTCAAGGAGCTTCACCATGCTTTCTAATATTTTTAACCCCCTATAGGGAAAAGGCTGCACTTTTAGCGTGGCACTACAGCAATTTGGAAGAATCCAGACAGGATTAGATGTGCCTCAGAAAAGCAAAATATTCCAGGAAAACTGAGGGAAAAAAATGTAGGGAAAAGAAATCCACAATAAAGTTCACAAACAGCAACAATTTAGGAATATGAAATGAGGGTTTGAACTTGACGCTGTGTTTCTGTGGAAAAAAAAGAAAAGCAACAAAACAACCTAAAATAATAATAATAACAATAACGACAATAACAATAAAGCAGCTTGTGGCAGGAGACTGGGAGGAAATTGTGAGCAGGATGTGAGGAGCTGAGGCTGGACAGGGAAACAGAGGTCAAATCAGCTTCCTGGGCTGGGCCTTTGGGAGGTCTCTGCCCAAGCTCCCACTCATGCACAAAAAAAGCCCTGGCCTGAGAACATGTGGGTCTGTAAAAGTGCAGACAATGAAATGGGAAAAGGAATGACTTTACAGGAAGAATATGGTGACATGTTGTGCTGCTGTGGGAAGATGAAGACCAAGATGTTGTAAAAAGCACACTCCCTGCCTTTTCCATATTTAAAGTCTCATGGCATGTGGGTAACTCGATTACTTAAAGTAAATCACCTCTCTGTAACATCTATAAAAACATATACTTTTCATAAAACTCATACATTAGTTTTCAGAAACAGCTGAAAAATTTTCAATAAAAACTTCTGTGCATACGCACCAAATTCCATACAAGACAGATCCTTGGTTAAAAAAAAAAAAAAAAAGCTGAGAAAATAGGAAAACTTCTGAACAACTGAAATTGGTTTCCTGTATGCAGAAATTCCTCTAGCTTTAATACCTGATAACCTTAATAATATCCTTAATAGGGGTCCCCCTCTAAGACTAAAAAATGAATTGGAAGATGTGGCAGACTGTGTGGATGTAAGAGTGGATAGATGATGAAGGTCAGTAAACACAATTGCAGCAATCAATATGTATGTATTGGCTTTGTAATTATCTTCCTATTAATGCTAAATTAGCTAGGGTATATTTCAGACATCTGTTATAATTTAAAGGATTGCCAATAATTCTTACCTTATTGAAAAATAGATTACTCCTTATTGGAAAGGCCATAAAGCAAACCTGAAAATCTTTATCTATGGAGTTTGTCTCACAGTGCATGGTGTCATCAATAAAACATCTCATGGTCCACTCACTGCTGCTGTGCAGACTGAGGACTATTAAAAGTAGGAGGTGTTGATAATTTTCTGTCCTGACATACCCTAACACATGTTTTAATGGTGGTATTGCTCTTGCACCCTATCTCACTCCTTTAGGACATGTCAGTTCACCACCCAGCCGACCTATCCAGCATTCTTGGCATACCTTCAGTCAAGCACCATGAGCTGATAGCCATAAAAATCCACTTTAGCTGACAGAAGATGTATAATATCCTGTGTTTAATTGCTTGTTTTTAAAAATCTGCTTTGTAAAACTTATTTTTGCCTGCCCCCCGCCTTACCCCCAGCTCAGGGGTTTTTTATGCTTCAAGGGGCTGTTTGTGTCTTCCCCTCTAGCCCTTACCAAACAATCTGAGGGAGGAGAAGGATTGGTTAAATATCTCACAACCCAAATGTTAACTCTCACAAATCACCTGTGGGGGGAAGAGTCTGCCTTTCCACGCTCTTACATATTCTGTGCATGATGCAGTTTCTCTCCTATGCAGCCCTGGCAGTTTTCTCAGGATTATGTGATTTACATTCTGCACAGGCCTGTGTGGATCCACACAGCTCAGCAGGAGTGATTTTTACAGATTTACTGCAGCAGCCATAGGACAGGGTAGGATTTGAATTTTTTTCTTACTTAGATGTAATTCACAGCAAAATCTCAAGGGCAGAACACCCTCCAGCTGCTGCAGGCTTAAACTCCTGGGAAAATCATACTTGTCCAAGGTGGAAGGTCCTTCCCAAGGTACAATTCCTGCCTAAGATTTTTAAAGGAGCTAGAGAAAATAGAGAGCTCTGACATATGATCAATTTATTGAATATTAATGAGTTACCTTGCATCAGCTGAACCACAGCAGCTCCTGTGTACTTAATCGCAGCCCATTGCTGCCACCAAGGATCACACACAAGTATTGCCTTTTCCCGAGGTCTGCTGTGACTCCTTTTACCCACATTTGCTGCAAACCAAATGCACACACAAAATGTGAGCTACTGACACTCAGCTGGCAGGCACTAAACCATGAAACCCTGGTCACATGGGATACATGGAAAGCAGGAGTTAGGCTCATCCAAGTTGCTCATGCACTTCTGAAATGCAATGTCAGTTAACAGTTTCATAGAAAAAACACTAGCAAATATCTCCTGAGTTAAAAAAGACATCCTTCAGCTGTCAAGAGAACAGCCTCAGTAAATGCTGAAACAGCTGCAGTAGCTCTGTTCCTAAGCTCTGCCTCCACACAAGGAGCTTGTATATCACACCAAAAGACCTTGTTTCTCCCCAGAACATCTTTGCATGGCCACCATGCTCTTGCCAAGAGAATTAAGAGATTGTTTGCTGACCAGTGCAGCCTAATCTCAGTAAGATGTCTCAGTCTGTTCTTCTCCTATTCAATATGTGGCACAAAAAGCTTTTAAACAATATCAAGTTTATGCACACAAAAAAGTCTTGGAAAGTGGCTTTTCTGAGTTTGAGGATGACTTGCATTTGTTGGGGTGCTTTTTTTAAAATTCTTTTGTTTGTTTATTTGATTTTGGTTGGGTTTTTTGTTTTGTTTTGTTTGGTTTTTTGTTGTTGTTTTGGTTTTTTTTCTGGGTTTTTTGGGGTGGTTTTTTTTTGGGGGGGGGTGTTTTTTGGTTTTTTTTTTCTACTGCAGAAAATGGCACAAGGAGTCTATCTACAAGAAATATTTTGGTTTTAGATAACACCAGCCAGCTGAGAGCAGGGAGTGGGAATACTACTAGGTAATTGCCATTTTGTGTGATCTCAGGGGGCAGAAGCCACAGAACATTCTTAAAATGGTATTGCTAAGGAGGACAATATGCTATGCTACAGTGATCATCAGAAGTTTATGAACACAAATGCTAGGAGAGGAGGAGTTTCTATGGGCCACCAGGTGTAAGAAATACTGGATCCTTGCTTTCAAAATTCCTTCCCTGAAATACGTTTCAGGGGTGGCACTTTAATGAGACTTGGAGCTGTTGATATTTATTCTTAATTTTGTATTTTGCAGCTGAAATTCAGCCTCACTATTCTAAGGGAATTGAGTCTTCTTATGGGCCAAGAGAAGCAAAATCTCACCTTGAGCTTAATTCAAACTAGCATCATACAAATACAAGAGTACAGCACATGTGTTTGTGACACCTGTGCATCCAGATCTCCTGTGAACTAATGACAAAAATTACCTTTGGTTGGGTTAGTTGCATTAGAGAAAACCTGCAGAAATCTCTTTGCAAGTCCATTCTTCCCTAGTTCTTGTAAAAACTGATTGAAAATGCATCATATTCCCTTATTATACATGCATTGCTTGCATTCTGTTAACCTTATTGATTGTTTCCCACTAAAATCTGATTTTTCCAACAGCTTCTAAATGAAAACTCTAAGGTGGGATTTCAAAAAGCATGTCATTAAGTGAATATTGGCAAACCAAAGTCACTGGAAAAACACCAGAAAGAGGAATGTCAAAACTAGCAGGTTTTCAGAGAAAAAAATCCCAAAATAATCCATAGAATCACTAACCAAGAACTCCTTTGCCCATTACTGTAAAATGACTTAAAGTGAGGCAGAAGCCCCCTTGTTTTGACTGGTGATGAAATAATAGTAAGAGGCTAATGTTAACATGAAAAAGACATTTCTTTCTTTTCATAGCATTTAAATTCCGGTCGGGTTCCCATACCATACTGGTGATATGCAGGAGCAATATTGATTGAAACCATGATTGTATTTAATTTCCAGAACTCTTAGCCTAGCACTCTCCTAGAAATTTATGCTTTTCCATACAAGATAGTTCAAGACCTTATAAGAAGGCATGAATTTTGCAAATAGCCTTTGCTTTTTGTACATTGTTATATCAATGGACCTTTTGCAGTCTCACTTTCTGCTCTTCATGTGAGCTCCTTGGAGATAAAACCTGGAAGCATGAAAGAGACAAAGTCCTGTCCTTGGGCTCCCAGATCAACCAGCATGAGCTGACTGTACCCACAGTATGGAGCTCTTAGCACCATTGAATAGTTTGGGTTAGAAGGCATCTTTAAAGGTAATCTAGTCCAAGCCCCCTGCAAATGGGCATCTTCCACTAGATCAGGTAGCTCATAACTCTGTCCAACAGGACCTGGAATGTTTCCAGGGACCTGTTTCATTGTTCCACCATCCTCATCCTTCTAGCTAGCCTGAATCTACACTCTATTTTAAAGTTTTAAAATCATTACCCCTTGTTCTGTTGCTACAGACCCTACTAAAAAGTCTTGTCCCCATCTTTCTTATCAGCCCCCTTTATGTATTGAAATGCTGTATTAAGGTGCCCCCAAAGCCTTCTCCTCTCCAGACTGAACAATCCAATGCTCTCAGCCTGTCCTCATAGGGGACGTGCTCTCTGATCATCTTGGTAGCCTCCTCTGGAAGTGCTCCAACAGGTCCATGTCCTTCCTGTGCTGGGGACCCAGGGCTGATGCAGCACTGTAGGTGGGGTCTCACCAGGGCAGGGCAGAGCAGAGGGGCAGAATCCCCTTCCTCCCCTGCTTCCCACGCTGCTTTGGATGCAGCCCAGGGCACATTTGGCTTTCTGGGCTGCAAGGGCACATGGCTGGGTCATGTCCAGCCTCTCACCCACAGCGCCCCCAGGTCCTTCTCGGCAGGGCTGCTCTCAGCGGGTTCTTCTCCCAGTCTCCACTGAGGGTGCACTTGATCCCAAAGTTACCAATGAAGATATTAAACAGCAGTGGTCCCAATACGGACCCTGAGGGACATTACTCCTCACCACTCTTGGTGCTTCCAGAACAGGCTGTCCATGTTCAGATTGCTACAGAGACAAGGTGTTCCTTGCAGAATTGTAGATGCAACTCTTGTCCCTGTAGTTCAGTGTTGAGACATCACACCTTACACTCTACTAGTACGTGTCTAATAGACAATCGAAGAATTCACTATGTGCTTAGCGGATAACAAAAAGCCGGCAGGGAGTTGTGTGCGGCTTTGCAGAGCCCATATTGTCAGTGATCCCAGAGCCGGGGGAGCGCACTGCGGGCACAGCCGGGCCACACCCGGAGCCCTGGCGATGACGGGAATACGCTCGGTGCGTCTGGCAAAGCTCCAAAGCCGCACGACAGGGAGGGAAGCGCAGGAAAGGAAAAACAGCCCCAAACATCTGCCCCAAAACGCTCTCTCACTGACTCGGCGGCCGGGCAGCCCCGGCTCCCCGGGACTCGCATCAGCGCTGCGGGCCGGGAGCAGTTCCGGCCGGGCCGGCGAGAGGGACAATAGACAAAGCGGGGTCCTGTCATCCCGGGCTGCCGGGCAGGGCCCCGCGTGTGATGGACGAGCAGGATCCCACACGGCTGCCCCGGCGCTCCCCGGCACCGCGGGGCCGCGGCCGGCACGGAGCGCCCGATCCCCGCCCTCGGCCGCCCGGGCCTACCGCGGCCGGAGCCGGCTCTGCGCCCGCGGGACACGGCCGGGGGTGACAGTGCTGGGGGGTGACAGTGCTGGGGGGTGTGACATTGCTGTCCGGGTGTTGCAGTGTTCTGTCTGTCTGCTGAGGGCACCCAAGCCTGTGGACCTTTTGTGATCCATGTTCCTGGGTGTTGCCTGCCATCACCCCCTCACACTTTTAGTCCCTGATGGCACTGGATGGCCTTCTCATCCATTGTGTACTCTTGTGCTTTGTGGTTCTAATTGCCATGTAATTGTAATTTGTAACTGCACAAATGTTATGGACTGTATTCTTCAAGGCTGATGAAGGGAGACATTTGGAGAGGAACACGAGAAGAAGAGCTGGATTCCTCCTGCTCTGTCCTTCATTGGACAGGAGAATCCAGTCTTTCACAAGTCCCAGCTCAAGAAGATTTTAGCCTGTGAACATATATGGTTCTTGTTTAAAAAGACAGAAATTATCTAGCCTCCTTGGCAGGTCAAGGCTTTCCAGTCTAGTTGCTTCCATATGAGTAAATATCCACACCTCTACAGTAGCTTGTTTAGTTCTCCAGTGACAGAAACATTTAACTCTGTGATTCAATCATTTCCCTCAAAACTGTCTAAGATCACAGACTCACAGAATAGTTAAGGCTGAAAGGGACCATTGGAGGTCATCTCCTCCACCCTCTGCTCAAGCAGGGTTCTCTGGAGCACATCATTCAGCGTTGTGCTCAGGTAGCTTTGAATACCTGCAGTGGGGGACATCCACAGCCTCTCTGGACGATCTGTTCCAGTGTGTGCACATCTGCACAGTAAAGAATTTCTCCTCGTGTTCAGGTGGAACTTCCTGTGCATCAGTTTCTGCCCGTTGTCTCTTATTACTCAGCACCACAAGGGAAGCCTGGTCCATCCTCTTGACACTCTCCCCTCAGATAATTACAGACATTGATTGGGTCTCCTCTCAGTCTTCTCCAGGCTGAAAAGGCCCAGCTCCCTCAGCTGTTCCTTCTAAGAGAGATGCCCCCCTCCCCTGATCATCTTTGTAGCCCTATTGATGCTCTGAAGTATCTAAAGTTCTCTTGGACATGTACTTCAAACTCATATTTAGTAAGGAAAAAAACCCTGAAACTTTAAAAATTCTGTTAGCACAGCAGTAGTGCCACTTTTAAGCTAAAAAAGATCTCTGATTAGAAAGCAGGAACTACCCTGCAGTTTAACCTGGATTTTTTCACTCACTTTCTATTATATTTCAGATAATGAGACAAGAAGGGTCATGAATCCCTCAGCTGTTATATTATAAAAGAGATAATGTCATTAATTAGCCTTGGAAGTGGGTAAGGACAAAATTGAAAAGAAGTTATCTGTAAAAAGAGTTGAGTTTAATGGAGAGTTATGTGTACAAAATTGAGAATATTTCTAGCTGTTTAACACAAGTCTAGAAATATCACATCCATGGCCTCTTTAATGTACCAGCACACCAGGGTGTGCTTTCCCTGCAAACAGTTACTGAGCACAGCTAATTTGGCAGGAGGGGACTGTGCTTTAGGGAGGGGACAAAATGCTCATTTTCAATGTGCACATAGGGTGGAGTAGTTGCACCTGTAGATGACGATTCAGAGACATAAAAAGAAGCTTGGGGAAGCAACAAGAAATGGTCTGAGCTTGCTCCTGATAGACCTTGCCCGATGCACCCGGTATTGCCCAAGTAACAATCAATACACAAACACCAATTCCTCAGTGCAACACAGCAAAACTGACTGGCAGGGAGGCCCTGAGTCCGCAGTGTCACACAGCTCACTGCTCACACAGCCAAACTCCAGGTGAGCAACGAGGAATGCAGGCTGCTGCTCGGGTAAGAACACTGAGACACCGAACGAGACAGCAGTCGTGAACAAAAGCTACACGGACTGAAACAGCAACAAGATTGAAAGTTGAGGTGAACTGCTCCGGCTTTCAAAGGTAAAAGGGAAACCTGGTACCAACTTTTAGCTCCTAAGTCTGGCAATTTCTCACAAAACACACAGACCTGATCTTGCTAATTTCATTAAGCACTTCATATTGCTGATGGTCAGATTTTATTTGGATTTTGTCAGCATATAAACAGGCCATTTAAAAACAGTGCAGTAAAGTAATTTTAGGCAGTAATACTTTCATTTTAAATTTAAAGAAAAATTGAATTCAATACAATACAATTCGATACAATACAGTATTAGAGAGACTTTCAAAAAATTCAAGTTCTGATTGACATTGTATGCCAAATGCTACCCTTCCTGTTGAATAATCAGCTACAAGCTGTATGAATTAACATTAAAAAATTAAAACTCCTAATTCCTTTGTTTCGATAACTTGTAATAGATGGTTTTAGACTGCTTGTTCTGAAACTATTGCTGGCATTTCCATGCTGGTCAGTGAATTTGGTTGATGCAAACACTCTCCTAGGCTCAGTTTAAGGCATGAACTGGTGATATCTATGAATAATTTTCTGTGATACTTTGCAGAAAGTGAGAGTGGTTCTAATTGATTAGTAAGTGATTTAAACAATTTGTATTTTACCATGATTAGCTAATAAAGATAGTTTTGAGACACTGGTGAAGTTCCTTAACTGGTACCTTACAGGTTCCTCCTGCACCCCCTTTTATCTTGCTCACTTTCTGGTGCTGGATTTCTGCATTCCTGAGACCAGCTTTAATGAGGCTGTTGGGGTGCTGGAGCACAACTGTTTGCAAGCACATAAGATTTTCTTTGAAGTCACAGGTGATCTTGACATTTCCAGCATGCAGAACTTGCACTTGTGTAAAGTTGCTGGATCCAGTCCAAAGAATTTGACTTGGATGAGCAAATAGAGCTGAACAGAAACCCTGGGAATACCTCTCTTCACTATGACTCAGAGAAGCAGTGCTGAGCATAGTCAAAATATTAAATTACAGTTAAAAACCCACTTGCTTTGTCATTCATGTGTTCCTCATGGTTTTAATGAAACGATTCACATAGCGGAATTGTGCAACATTTATCCCTTTTTCTGAGGAACACTGCCATTTGGAACATCATGACATTAATGTTTGGCTACCTGCACTGATAAAAGTTAGTTGCGTCACAGTATTTATTTTTAATGGCCCTGATATGCTCCCATAAATTATAGTACCTGATCCTTCTGTGTGCAGGACTCCAACTGTGTTAAAACTCCAACTTGTTCCTTACCGTTCTTACTGATGAAAAGCTTTTCTATGGGTAATTTTCTATACACATATATTAGTTTTGGATTACTGAGATTGCCCAATGAGATTATAATCAGCTGTTAAATATTTCAGACAGAAAATATACAGTACAGAATTTGGAAAACATCTGTATCTCATGATGAAACTAACTTCTAGAAGATTTTCTTAGAAATATTCCCAAGGAAGTTTTTACAGTTTGGCAAGAAATTATCCTGCACAATGCTAATAAAGCAGCATTAGTTCAGGTTGCTGCTGATAGCAAAAGGTTCACCCTATCACACTTCCACACTTGGAAATTATTACAAGCAACTGCTAGAAACAAGAAGATGAACATGGGAAAAAGTGGAGAGAGAATTTGGGTTTGGCCACTTGGGATGATCATCCTAAACAGGATCCCAGCTCAGCTGGGTGAAATTGCCTCCAGTGAAGCAACTTCCAGACATGGGCAAAAATTCAGACTGGTTTCCTAGGAATTCTAAGTTTTACAGAATACTGGGACTTTATTACTCAACACTGCAACAGCAAAATTTTAAAGGGAAGTAAACTTTTATGAAATAAATTTGGAAGTAAGCTGCTGTATAGTAGTGTGCTTTACTCACTGACATTCACGGGAGTTCACCTGGTTGTAGGGAACTGGACTTCGCTAGTTTTTGGTATAATTCTCTGTTACATCTTCCTGTGATTGTTGGGAGATCAGGGAAGTGGCTGAGCCTTTGACCACTGTGTCCAGTTGATTGTGCTAAAAAGCATTGTAATACGTGTATACTAAAGCTCTCACTAGTGTAAAATAATAATGGATTTGGCCCAGTTTACTTTTGTGGCTGAAAAGGAGGGAATCTGTAGAGCAAAGTTCATGGTGCTGACATGATGTCCCCTGTATGTGCATTTGGGAGGTTTTACATAAGGCCAAATCTATTCTGGTGACATGAAATGAATGCTCATTAGAAGGCAGAAATGTGAAGTGAACTTCTGGAGCACATCACCTGATTTGTTACCAGGGCAAAGTAGTTTTTTGTGTGCTCCAAGACAGTTCCACCACATGGGTCAGAGACCTCCTTCAAAAACTCCATTGCCCTGATATAAATTTAAAAATTAAGGCAGATACACCCAAGTATGTTGCTTAATTATTACCATGGGCCTGCTATATATGGATGCAAACTCTGCCATGTCACTCTCCCTAATCTCAGATCCAGCCATGGGCTGTTGCCTATACAAAATAAGCCACAACAGTCCCACCCCCACCGGACACATTTCATTTGATGGAGAAGAGGGAGTAAATGCAACTCACATTTCTTCAACTTGATCTGCAGATTTGTCATTAAAGAAGTGGGAAATATGTGTCTGATGACCTCAGGCTATGTCTGTGCTTGTAAATAAACCACACCAAAGATCACAGCTTGGCTCACACCCATACATGTAAGATCTCTTTCCTCCAAAACCAGTGTCTTCTCAGGTGAAAGCCTTGTTTTCTTGTAGTGAAGTTGCACATAGTCTTACCCACTTCCTGATTTTTTCTTTAATTTTTTTGAGAGTTGAATGAAAAGTTTCCTCGGAGTCAAATAAATCTCTCTCTTCAAAAGAGTGGCACTGCAGCTTTTTTCCATGGGAATGACAAAGCTTTCTGAATTTGGTGTCCACTCCAGCAGAGACTGGTGAAAGAGGATGTGATGATGAAATTGTATTCCTGTTTGGGAAGTCAGCATGGTGTACCCATCCCTTACTTTACCATCTCCAAGAAGCAGAATGCAGAGTCCATGAGCACACTTTAAGTCTGCAGCACCTACCACCTGACCTCAGGGACCAATGCACCAATCCATGCTTTGCACAAAACTAGTACAGCTAAAACCCATTCTGCAGGTTCTGAGTGTGTAGCTTTCCTGACACTGATGAACATGTTGCTCATGTCCAGGGGTCCCAGTCATCATCACTCCTAGTGTTAGTTGTTCTGTAGGTGCTGTAGACTATTGAGTAAAAATTACATTTTATCCTCAGCTCACACTGAAATCTTTCCTGTCTTCTATTTTTGCCATTTTTTATATAGTTATATAACTGAAGACCAAAAATAGGAGCCTGTATTTCTACACAGGCAACACAGTTCCATGGGGTTCAAGCATAAACTGTCCATATTTTGCCTCAGAATACAGTGCTTGGTAAATTCACATCCTGTACTTGCATTAATTAGAGATACTCATTAAATAGAGCTATTCTGATTTGCGCCAAATTGGGAGATATTTTGATACGAAGAAAAAGTTCCTAAAAATTGGACACAGCATCCTTGAAAATGTTAAATCAGTTTTTTGATTTAACATCTCTGCACATATAAAGCTCCTGTCCAAGGATACCCTAAAAGTGCAAAACAATACTTGTGCTTAAAAATTACCAATTTAGCATGAACATTGGTGTAGACATATCTGACTTTAAAATTTAAAAAAAAAAAAAACCAAACCAAAACAAAATAAACTGAAAATTCATATTAATCCAAATAATTCACATAAATGAATCTCTTAAAGGAAAAATAATCAGTAATCAGTATTTCACTGCCAGGAGGAAGGTATGTCTCAAAAAATTTGTGGGTGTTAATTTCTTCTCCAAAGGAAAAAAAGTCATGGCAAATGGACTAGAGAAAACTTCCAATACATTTGTAGGTAATAGCGATGTAGGAACGACTGAGAATGCAACAAAAAGGCTCAGCTACATCTTGCTACTGGAAAATGGTATTTTCCCCTCTTTTTTCTCAGACACATTCATGCAGGCGGTGACACTGCACATGGTATATGGGAAAGTGACGTGACACCTGGCTCAGAACAGTGTGTCATTTCAGCCACAGACTTTGTACAGGCACCTTGCAATTGCACCCCAACAAACACCAGAGTTCAAAATCTTGACAAGTGGAAATTAACTGGAAATAGGATTAAATAAGATAGGAGTATTGTCCTTAAGAAATACAGATGTCCATTGTAGGTGGCTTACAAGATTGCAATTCCCTCTTTTTTTTTTTTATGGTGACTTCTGATTGTGCCATCTTGATCCTGTACTTCTGTGCTACCTATGTGGGTTTTGGGTTGTCTTTCCAGTTTGGTTATGGTTAATAGTAGGGTAAAACAGAGAGAAGGCTGTCCCACAAGTCAGCGAGCCGATACTAAACCTGCTGCCAATGCTTACTGCACACAACACCTGTAGTAATCCCTGTGCTCTATATAATTGTTTCACCTACGGCCTCCAGCCTTTTCAAACAAGGCTGGAGACAAAACAAGCAAAAAATCTGCTCTCCCAAGCAAAAATCACAACCTAAATGGCATGGTTAGGTGGCTCCATATCTCCCCTGCTGTATATCCAGAATTAAACCCAACACTGCTCTCTCCTCAGTTTTCAAGGAGACCTTACTCAGGTGGAAACCTTGTGGAAGGGTTCAGTTCCCCAGAGATCTCAGCTGCCTTCTCTAGATATCATTCTATCTTTATATGAATTTGATTTCATAGACAGGCATTCAAAAACTGTACCTGCACCCTTCTATGCTTCAACAGGATACAAGGCATATATAATTTCTATACTGCACTGCCAATGGAGCAATATTATGTGTATCTAACAATGAGACTTCTCTTCTGAGGCTTTTACCAGAGGGATAATAATTTTTTTCCTAACTTTTAGATTAAAGGAAAGGTTTGTTGATTTTTTTTTATAATTGCCTTCTGATGGGATTTAAACTAATAGAATTACACGAAAATATAAACAATATGCAAAAGAAGAGACTTGGGCTCCTCAGCCATGTTTACACAGGCGTCTGAGTGAGGAAACCCTTGTTCTGAGCTGCACATACATCATTCTCCATGAGTGTGGTTTGTAAAGAGCTGTATTGTTCGCTCTTCCAACTCACTCAGAGGCCGATTTGTGTTGTTTTCTTTTTTTTTTTTTTTTCCTGCTTTCCTCTCCTCCAGTCCTGTACACAGCCCATTTTTCTCCTTTCATTCTTACTGCTGCTGTGTCCTGCTTCCTTCTTTGGCCTCTTTGCAGGATGTATCAGAGCTCAGATTCCTGCCTTTCAGGAGGAAGCCCACAGGAGCACACTGCAGGCTCAGCCCTGGCTGGGGACAGCAGCTCCTCTGAGCAGATCCCGAGACCCCCTGGCTGCTGGGAGCAAAGGGAGCCACAGGGTGGGGAACTCCACGGATCAGCATTTAGCCAGTGTCAGCTGCAACTCACATGGCCTCTGGTTTTACTCTGTAGCCCTACTGAGAAAAAAACAAACAAAAAAAACCCCAACCTAACCAAACCTAACCTAACCAAACAAACAAACAAACAAACAAACAAAAAAAAACCAACCAAACAAACAAAAAAACCACAAAAAAAAAAAAAAAACCAAAAAAAAAACCAAAACAAAAAACACCCAAAAAATGAGGAAAGTATCATAAAATGTGTAGTACTTCAGTTGCTGCCAAAACATTGCTCTCAACAGTTTATGCTGAAAAGAGTCTTTTCATCCCCAGGTAAGCAAGCACCGATGGAAGTGAAATAAAGACTGGCTCACAAAATTTTGCTGCTGTTTGGCATCTATGTTTATTAAATCTGTCATTATAACAATTAGATTTTCATTTGTTCTTGTCTTACCTATTTTGACTATCTGCTGATAAATATTATATAGTAGGACTAGGAGAGTGAGAGTAACATTTTACCTATATTCAATTATGCTACACTTCACCTTTCTCAGATTATATTAATTATAACTCATGGCTTTTGCAAACCACTCATAGTTAAAGGGCAGTCAAATAAGGAAGAAAAACAAATGTAATCTCTGACTCCAGGGTATTCATGCAAGCCCTGCTAACCCACTGATTAAATGATCTAGCCTTGCATAATTATTCCTGTTCTATGAACTGGTAAATAAAGGCAAAATGGTGGTTTAACTGGTGAGAGCCAGCACAGGGAAATCTTACCCATTAATTTCTACTGAAGCTTTAAAAATATTATCATTAGAATGTTAGTATTTTGCCTTAATGTTCACAAAGTTCAGTCAGGATAAACTCTAACATTTTAAATCAATTATGGTGTTCCAGCAGGGTACCAGAGGTGACATCTAAGTGCTTCACATTTTAAACTGCATGGCAGTGGCTGTATTTCACAGCCAGCTACATTTTTATATAATACCACTTAATAATTAACCACTTAATTGAACATTTTCCTTAATACAAGTGAACACATTTTGGTGTTTGTTTAAAGGAATAACTACACAAAAGGTAAAATGGAATACAAAACCTGTCAGATTAACTTAGCCCCACCCAACAGCTCTGTCTCCTCCAGGAGAGAACAAGAACCACAGTTAGCTGGAGTAAGATCCAAGTGTCTGCACAAAAAGGCTACATCACTACTAATACACTGAACATGTGCAGTCTCTGGGCAGTGGGCTGACTTGCAGGATGTGGCTACAGCCATGCCCTTGTTCTGCCTCTGCCTCCAAAACAACCCAGTCCCAACTGACAGAGCAAAGGCTCAAGCTGTACAAAGACCTTTTTGGGTTCTCGGGTCACAGGGTGGGACTGGAGCACAGCTGAAGAGGCTCTCAGTCCTCACCCTATGCCCTGTAGAGCTGGAGTGTCTGCATTCCAGAAAGGGGGTTTATTTATCCTGTCTAGATTTATCTAGACCACATTGCTTTAGCTGCTTACAGGCCATCTGTGTGGGGTACTATCAAAAACTTCATGGAGGCAAATTAACTTGATATTGCTGCTTCTTCCGTGCTACTTCCTTCTGTTAAGGAAACTGTACTGCTTTGGCATGGTCTGGCACAGTCTGTTATCTATGCAGGCTTATTTTCACACCCCTAACAGATTTCTAAGGGCAGGCACATGACTCACCTCCCCTTTGGAAGTTACTACACTCTGTGCTAACCCAGTTCATCAAATTCCTTATGATGAAGTTCATCAGGCCCAACCTACTCTAAAACATTGTAATTAGCTAAGGCTGGGAAGCATGGAATCAATATTTAAGGATATTACTTGCAGCATATGAGATCAGCTCAGTTGGTCAGTGCAGGGTGTTAATAATACCAAGATGGTGGGTTTGATCCCCATGTGGGCCATTCACTCAAGAGCTGTACTTGATCCCTTCTGACTCCAAATATTCTGTGATCCTATGATGTCTCCTACTTGCTGTAGGATAACAGTGAATAAGCACTAACTAATGGATTGAGCAGCAAGTACCACTACAGAGCTCTTCTGTTACCAGGGTTCTGTTTTCTCATTTTAGTATTGTGCCACTGAAAGCATAATTCCTTTCCTTTCTCCATCCATTCTAATGCCCCTACATTTTTAATATTTTATGTTGAGAAGGTTTTTTTCTCTATAAATATCTCCACTACTATCAATGTAGAAATAGAGTATCTCTACCAAGTTAATGCTTATAGGAAACAGTCTCTGTTTTTAAGCATTCCAAAAAGCTGAACTGCTCTGCAATGTCTCAAGTTCACTGACTAGTTCTAGAGGCTTTTTGTGGATCTTAAATATTTCCAGGTCTCCCTGTCTCTGGTTGTTTGTATTCACCTCTCATGTTCTGATTTCACTGTTTAAAGGGCAAGGTAAGTTTACTGAATGGAAAGACCTTGGAGTCTACAATATCAAACAGCAGAGTGACCTCAAAGGAAAACATATTTCATTAAAAAGAAAAAAGAGTTTCCTTGCAAATCCAGCTTGTTTTACCCACCCAGATCTGCCTTTTTGCTGCCTCTGTGGTGACACATGTTTTATATGAATCTATATTAAGATGAATTTTAACCTACAAATAACCAGATACAGCTATGCAGTAGGAGGGAATTCCTACAAGATGATGTAAAGTTTTTTAAGCAGTAAAATTAAAAATAGCACGTAAAACCTGACCAGTAGATTTGGATTTGAACCAAGGCAACACATTTGGGAAACATTATCAAGTTTATCAGGGGTAACATATCACAGAAAATCTGCTTCTGTTTATATGCCATTTATTATTCATTTTTTGACATTTCCCTTTTTTCCTCAACCTTTTTTACCCCTAAGCAAATATATGTTAAACTTAACTGAAATGTGAGATAGCAGACCAGCCTCTTAGTTTTCTTTCCCTATGAGGCAAAAGCAGATCTGAGTAGAAGTAAAATAAAAAAAATTTATGAAATCCAAGTACAGGGGAAAAAAAAGTTGCCAGAGTAGGACTGGTAATAAGGGAGAAATCTGTTGCACAATGAAACCCCAGGAAAAAAAAAAAAAGCCTAATAAGATTAAACTCCAGGCCAAATTCTGTCCTGCCCTATGCTGTCTTGCATTTCATGATATATAAATAGCACATGAAAGCCTTTGCTTCATGTAACACACCACATGTGTGATAAAGGCTGCTTTTTATGTCTAGGACACTTATGTTAATGGGGTTATACCAGCAGACAGTTCTTTGCCCATGGTTGGCAGAACGTTTGCAGTTTATAGTAATCAAGTCTAACTCAGGGAAAAATACAAACAATAAAAGCAATTTCACTCTTTTTAAACAATCCAGTCCCCCAACTTTACTTAAAAAAATTCTCAATCATACCATCACAATAAATTTGAGAATGAGCTGTATGTTTGGCTGCACCTGATCTGATCAAAACAAAGGTATTCACTAAAAGTCAGTTTAAACCTGGTCCAAAGTCAGACAAGACTCATGCAGTCTTTCTACTGAATGCAAGTTGAAGCTCTAATTTAAATTATTTTGTAATTTCTTTTCCATCAGTAGTTTTTAAATTTATTCAGTGGATTCTAGTGCAAAATATCAATATTTTTTGAAAGTTACTGAATGGTGGTTTGTTCTGATGCTGAAATCTTCAGCTGAGCTGAATGTTTATTATTCTTTGTTAGGATGAGGAAAACTTTTGGAGTGGTTTCAGGAGCAAATATTTTCTCTGTGTGCTCTAGAATCCACACTTAGACCTTGTTCTATCAGCAAACACTCCTCATATCTCAAAGAAAACAAACACAGTAATGGGCGTAAAATGGGGAATATATTTATTTTAAAAATGCAAGCAAACCCCCAGAATATAATAATATAAATAGATATTACTTATATTTATTGTTTAGTTTTATTTTAGTAAATGCTGTGGTTTCTAGAATCTATGTGATAAAAAAGCTCTGTGATTTTATGAATTGTTGCATACTGTTGCTAATGTAAATGCTTTGAGTATTTATTGAATAGTTCCATTTGAACAATTATTTATAATTAGAATTAAAAATTACTTGTACTTACAATTAAGATTCTTGTTATTAAGATATACGAGTGCAGAATTGCACCCAGACATTACTAAAGAAATGCTGAATAACTCTCAGAGCAAAAAACTCGTGTTTTGGCAAATGTAAGGTAACATGTCTTAAAATGTGGTATTTAGAGGACTTTTATTCTAAGTGGATACAGATGGAAGAGAGCAGAGAGAGTAAGTCAAAGGAGTTCCTAGTAACCCAGTAAGGTTGAACTGCTGAACCCTGTTGAGGAAATTAGCATCGCTGGTGATGCTGTCAAGTAGCTGAGTGCTACTAGACAGAGAAGATGATTTATAAGCACACATAAAGAAAAAGGCACAACTTGTAACAGTGAAGAAGTTTTGCTTGGCCTTTTAAAGGTTTATTTTCAGCTTGGCAATTTGAAAGCTAATGACTCAAACAGACTTTGAATCAGATTCTCAAAGATAAACTAAATTAGAATGAAAACCATGTCATTTATTTTATAATACTGCTTGTGTTGCCTCCCTCTTGCTGTTGCAGAAATCCCAGAACAGGATAGCAGCAGATACTGCTCAAAGCAAAAACTTTCAGATACTGGGAACACTTAGATGCTTTGTTACCTCTCCTAAAGATGACTGTAAGAGCTGGCATTTCAATAACCCAGGATCTCCACAGGCAACAGTGGAGAGACAGAGAATGGGGCCCATGGGAATCTCATAAGGTTCAACAAGACCAAGTGCTGGTGCTGCACCAGGGTCAGGGCAACCCCTGGTGTCAATCCAGCCTGGGGGATGAACAGATCCAGAGCAGCCTGGCCAAAAAGGACTTGGGCGTGCTGTGAGTGAGAGGCTGGACATGACCCAGCCATGTGCCCTTGCAGCCCAGAAAGCCAAATGTGTCCTGGGCTGCATCCAAAGCAGCGTGGGCAGAAGGGGAGGAAGGGGATTCTGCCCCTCTGCTCTGCCCTGCCCTGGTGAGACCTCACCTGCAGTGCTGCCTCAGCCCTGGGTCCCCAGCACAGGACCTGTTGGAGCAAGTCCAGAGGAGGCCACCAACATGATTTGAGGGAAGGAGCACCTCTCTTGTGAGGAAAAGCTGACAGAGTTGGGATTGCTCAGCCTGGAAAAGAGAATGTTCTGGGATGACCTAAATGTGGCCTTCCAGCACCTGAAGGGAACTACCAAAATAGATGGAGAAGGGCTTTTTACAAGGGCCTATAGTGATAGGACAGGTGGGAATGGCTTCAAACTGAGAGTAGATTTAGTTTAGATATTAGGAAGAAATTCTTTAATGTGAGGGTTGTGAGACACTGGAACAGGTTGTCCAAAGAAGCTCTGGATGCCCAATCCCTGAAGGTGTTCAAGGCCAGGTTGGATGGAGCTCTTGAGCAACCTGGTCTACCCGGAGGTGTCCCTGTCCACTGCAAGATGGTTGGAACTGGATGAACTTTAATGTCCCTACCAAATCAAACCATTCTACGATTTCTGGGAACAAGTTAGTGTACCCTAACACAAAGAACAAGGGTCTTTAGAGTTCTTTCTCTCCATACTCTTTGGAGGACTGCACATACGGCATAATTTGCTACCTCAAGTAGCGTTTAAAACCTACGGCTGTTCCAAGGGCTCTGCCTTGAAATGTCACATGAGTAAGTTTGTAACACCTGTCACCTGTATTTTCAAGATGTTTGTGTCAGGCAGGATAAAAAATTCTGTGCTTCAAACAGTGTATCAAGTTAATATCAAGCAAAGCTGTGGAAGAATTGATCTACTTCAAATGGAGGCAAAAATACATTTTTTAATTTTGAAAAGAGAATTAAAAAAAAATACTGCCATTAAAAAGAAGGCAAGAGGATGACATTTGGATTCAGGAACTCTGATACCACTATTATGACCATGAATTAGTTTCACTTTGCTCTTAAGATCAGGGAGGTAAATGACCTGACACTGCCAAGTCTAGAATGCTATCTTTCATTTTTATGCTTTTTGACCCATAAAGCCAATAGAAGATGTCCCAGAATTCTCCCAGCAGGAGTTTCCAACACAATTGTGATGCAATTGAATGAAAGCCCCAGGAGAATGGAACTTTTCACACACATGCAAAACCCCAGGCTGACTTTGGAGAGGCCAAATCTCTGCTGTTTCCTGGGCCTTTTGTTTCACGTGGTAATGGCCCCACTAGTACCTGGCATGAAAATAATCTGAATTAAATTGAAGTCTGTGCCTTTCAAAGCTAAAACTCACAATGTTTGCTTGTTAGACTGGCTAATTTTTATTAGGTATGGCATTTCAAATTGCACTTGGGGTGCAAGACAAATAACTTTTTTTTTTCCTTCTAATTTAATCAGTATGAAAGAACTGAGGAATTGCTAACTTTCCAACATGAACAGTGATCAGTGTCTTGGACACCTGTGTCAAACTCTAACAAAATTTTTGTCTCTTCTCAGCTCAGTTACACTGCACCTCTACTCACATACTCAGGCATTATCTGTAACAGTAAACCTTCAGTTTCTATTTGAAAAAAAACAAAATTAAAAAAATACTGTTACTTGTTTGAAAAATAATCTTGTCTCAGAAGTAGTATTTTTCAACAAAATAATTTAAAGTCATTTTCACATAGCATGCATTTACTTTTACTGATTCTATTTAACTTAACCTTGTATTATTTTGAACTCTGATCAATTATACAGCAAAAGACAAGAATAAAGGAAAAAAATTGGTCTTATCTGTGTATCTCAAATTAATTACAGTTGTACAACCTATAATCAGAACAGTGAGTCTCAATGTGAATCTGAAACCACTGAACAAAAGGAATCTTAAGCTTCAAATTTAATAAAGCAAATGTCAATCTGACAGGCTGTGTAAAATAAATGTGGTGTTCACTCTGTAGTTTCAAAACACAGCTGCAAACACAGTGGCTATGTCAGTGGTTACAAAAAATCTCTCACTGTATAAGTATCATAGGTATTACTATGAATATATACTTGGATATGGGGAATCCAAAATTAATCAGAACAAATATGCTCATTTAATTTGATACACAACAAATATCTCCATGAAATCCTTTCATTAAGTTGGCTATATACCACAACTTTTCTTTCCCCAAACTAAAAATTTCCATGGAGATGTAATACCTGCTTCAGTCTTATATTGATATATTCAGTATCTCAGCAACTAGGACTACATTTACCTATTCAGTAAGTTCATCTAAGAAACCTAATTCAACTCCCCTGTAAGGCATCTTGTTTGGAAAGGTTTCTATTAAAGAGCCTTTCAGTTCTGATGCTGCACGTTATTTAAGCCTGAGTTTAATACTGAAAGTGCCTGTAGTTAAACACAGCCTTGCATGCAATACAAAAAAAAATTCCTCCAAACAAAAAGAAAACAAAACCAAAACAATCTCCACCTTACATGAAATGGATCCTCACAGGACGAGAATTATCACAAGCTGTAATAGCAGCTTTGATTCAAGCCACATACAAATATTCTAACCTATAAGTTCTGGGAGCAATTTTCAAATGTCAAGAGGTATGTCAAGTTCTTAATACCCAAGTTTACATATTTAATTGTCAACAGCCAAAATACCCAAGACAAGAAAACTATATTAATTCCAGCTCAAACCCAAATTAACACGTGTTGGAAAATAATGATGATTCTTCCTCTTAAACTAGGGAGTAGCTTGGTTGGCCAGTATTTTAACTATATATTTATCTTCTAGAACACCTACTACATTGTTCATTTTAGCTTTATTTTCAAAGCAGTCAAGCACAGGAGATCTCTGCAAGATTATCATGTTACGCCATTGATCCTCACAAGGAGAAGACTCAATTTGCTCAGTAATAAGCAACCTGGGTCAAAGGCCACAACTGAGAAAAGACAAAGGGCATTGTTTATCTCTGTCAATCAGAAACAGCTCTACTGAAGTTCATTGAGTTATATTTTACTCAAATCCATATGAAAAACTTCTGTGTTTGCTGAATCTGGATTATGTGACAGCCAGGAATTCACATTTATTAGTCTGTAGCAGGAAGCATTACAGACTGCTACATTAAAATACTAACTTGCTATACTGACTTTTTAACCAAAAGTGGGTTTTATTCTCTTACTGGCAATTCAAATTCATGTCACTGCTTCAGCCTGCTCACTTGCATTGCATTACCTAGTGTGCCTCACAGTATGAAGTAATAGATTCTGTAATTTTGGATAAGATAATTCATCTGAGGCAAGGAAACAGCAATTAGTGTCCTACATTTTAAAGAACCTCACCTTCTCCAACTATTTGCAACCACAAGCAAACTTCTGGGAATGCCAAGATTTTGTATTTCTTGACTTCTGATGTTCACAGAACTACACACTTCCAACAGTCCAAAAACATTAAAAGTATATTTCTGACTACATAGCCACAAAATTATTTACAAAAAAATATTTAACTTGGGAATTTTAATTTAGCTTGTTCAGGGATCTGGTTGGAAGCATTGCATGGAATACAGCCCCAGAGAGATCTGTCCAGGAGAGCTGGCTTACTTTCAAGGACCACCTCCTCCAAGCTCAAGAAGGGTCCTTCCTGACAAGCATGTAACCAAGCAAAGATGGCATGGGTGGACTTAGGAAAGTCAAGGCCCTTCTGTAGAGAAATTTGGTGAAGGACACAAAGGTCAATAAAAAAGGGATTCTATAGGTATATCAGAAGTAACAGGAAAGCTATGGAAAACATCTGCCTGCTGCTAAATGGGCTATGGGACCTGTGACAAGGAATACAGAAAAGATCAAGGAATTCAGTGCCTCAGTCTGATAGGATTTGCCTCCAGGCCTCTGAAACCAGAAAGTCTGGAGCAAGAAAGAACAACTCTGGGCAGATCAGGGATCAAGGTGGGAACACTTAAACAAGCCAGACCTACACAATCAGTGGGACCTGATGGGATGCACCATAAATGTGGAGTGAGCTGGCTGATGTCTTGTTTATCTTGACTTTAGCAAGGCTTCTGGCACTGCAGCTGCCTCATAGGCAAACTGGTGAACTCTGGATGAGATAAACTGGGAGTGGGGTATACTGGGAACTGGCTGCACTCTAAACTCAAAGGGGATGTCATCAGCAGCACAAAATGCATCTTAAGGATAGTCACTACTGGTGTTTCCTTGTGGTTGTTACTGAGATCAATACTACTGAACACCTTCATAAATGACCCAGATGGGGCAGATGCACCCTCATTTTTTTGCAGCTGATACAGGACTGGGAGGAGCTGTTGATATACCAGATGGTTGTGCTGCCATTCAGAGGGACCTTGGCAGACTGAGAAGCGGACATCTGTACTATTTTGGTTCAGATGTGGCGTGAAAAGGTGATGCACCATTTCCCAAATGGGAATCTACTAAACTGGCAGTGTATTGTCATAGGAATATATTGATTACACTAAACTGCTCAAGAAATAAATGGGGGAGAGGGAGGACAAATCACTTAATATGAAGAATTTATGTCCTATATTGTTTAACTCAGAATAAATGTAAGAATAATAGGAATTTCACGCATTTATGTCTTACTTCCAGTTCAGATTTAGCTGAAATACAACAGAGAAAGTAACACAGAAAGGACTTCTTGTTGGTTTGTGAATTTTAGTAGACATGGAAAACATAAGACAATTTATCTGTGACGTGGTCTACCAGAGACCAATAAATGCAATCTCAGAAGCTACCTTTTATGACAGCCACTCAGTAGCAGCAGAAAGCTTAGAAGTCATAAATTATGTTTCAAACACATTCTACTGTTCAAAGTGACAAATCAGTCTTTCAAATTCATACAACCCTAAAGTAGTATTTCCTTCCACCACAAAACTAGCAAAATTCTTAGGGCTCTTCTGAACCAAACTATTCACACTCATTTATGAGTGTCATTTATTTAAGTGCTGTCATTATGTGACTTAAATATTTATCATACCACAAACTCATACTCTTACATAATGATGAGACAAAATAGGAAGAGGAATTGACAAAATGGAGATCAATAACTTTGACCATTAATCTATACAGCTCTTCTCCCAAAAGCTATTCATTTGAATTTATCTCACAATTAAATGAATAATCCTCTGGTGACCTTATTGATTATAAACACCACCTGAGATGGCCCCCATAGGTTAGGATGACTAATGTGAAGATATGAAAGTCAGAGAAGGGATTCATGCCCTCAGCAGTATCAACAATTTCCCTTGGCCATGATGACAAACAAGTGCTGATACGTCAGAAAAACACAAGATTTTTTAAAGTGATGCGAGGTTATCCTGTTGTAGCATACAAGTGAAACAAGTGCTTTTAAAATAAACTACAAACTGGACACATAAAGGTGAGCCTACTATATGAGCCAAAACTTTAAATCAGGTATTTCTCACTAAAATTGTCACTAAATATAGGGAGTCCCAAAGCTTACTGTACCAAATTTTTTATTATTTCAAACAAACTTCTGTACAAAAACATCAAAGCAGGCCAAGAAATCCCATGATTTCAGCAAACAGCACATGACAACTCACAGAATGCTTTAAGGTTTACATTTTTATTATACAAGTGACAAATAGTTTTTCTCTGGGCTACTTAAAGATAAGACTTCATTGTTTGACAAAAAATTGCAGGTAAGCATATATTAACTTCAGTTACCAAAGCTCAACAGAATGGCCTGTCATCCACCTAATTTACCTAACTGGAAGTGACTATGGAAAAAGCAGGATTTTCCCTAACATACATTTTTAAATGTCCCCCCATTAAAAATGGAGCCTGTAAACAGTGGATTTACTACAGTGAAAAAGTGTGGTCTTTGCTTTCAGAAAAAGAAAAATATCTAATGTGAGTGAGTTCCAACTCTCTCCCCAACAACAACACAGCAACTGACTGCTGCACCTGCAAAGGTGTGACCTGAGTGCTGGAGTTGTGGTGCTGTCCAGGATCAGGACATGAGTGACATTGGCACATCTGGGTTCTGATCAGGTCTGAGAACCTCACAGGGGTTGCTCTGCTCAGAAATAAGCTCTTGAAGTTAATCCCTACTCCAGGGAACTGTGACATTAATACTGTTTAAGGACTGAGTTCAATGACACAGTTTGTCACAGTGCAGCCGAGTTCCAGCAGACCAAATGCATCTTCAAAGTCTTAAGGTAATGTTTTTAGAAGAGATGTGCATGAAAATTCCAGTGAAAGCACTTAAACCCTGATTTAACTATATGGGGATAAGCAAATACAAATCTGAATCTGTGCACAAGCACTGGAGTTTCCACACATACATGCAAGCAAAGTACACAAAACCAAACACATTTTCAGAATGTGACCTCTGCAAGAGTATGTACAGCAACTGCAGGCCACCCAGTAGACACACTTAACAGAGCATGAGCACTTTGCTGCTTTTGGCAAAGTATTTCTAGTCCATTAACTGGAAAATTTACCAGAAAGAAAGAACAAACAACTCAGCAAGAAACTTAACTTCTTGAAGTATCAATCAAATCTCAAAAGCCAGTGAAGAGCAGTCAGCTGATAAATATTTCTGTGTTGACTCTGAATCATCTAATGAATAACACTACCAGGAACTTAACAGAGTTCCTAAGATCAGATCAGCTCTTAATTTTAAACCATCCCTAGTCTGATGTGGCCGATTTCACACCAGGCAAGTTTGCTACAGAAGAGTGTACTAGTTTAGATCAGCCAAAAAATTACTGGCTAGAGCTGTCTGGTAGTTAATGTTCAGTGTGATATATTTACACTGACAAACCTTGTCCACTTAAGTCAAGGCATTAGTATTTGTCCTTTCCTTTCTAAATCTAATAAAATTATATAGAGTTTTCAAAATCAATCAATGATTTTTAAGCATATTTTCTGTTTATTTATACTGCATCTGAAAAAGGCTATTAATTTCCTCAGTTGTTGAAACGTATGGGTTATACTTAATTAAAAAGGTAAAATTACCTGTTTGAAATACATTTTTGGATGCCAGACAGCACATAATCCATAAAATTAGGTGGATCTCCACTTATTACAGGAAAGACAATGCATTTTACGAGAGTGATGAACATTCAGGTATTCTCCTATTCATACTAGTTTTACAAGATCCTAAAACTGACCAAAAAACTGTGCACATGTTCTTCAAAACATACCAAATGAATTTTGCTTTCTCTTATATTAACTTTCTTCTTCTTTAAAGTTCCTTTTCTGTTGTACCTTCAACATTTCAGTTTGATTTCCATTTTGTCTTCATTACTACTTACTTCTCTGATAGAGAAGGTGTTTAAGGATTAAAATGCACAGATAAACTGTCATAACTCAAGTATCTAAGTAAAAAAGTATTTTAAAAGTCGAAAGATAAAGGCTAGAATAAAAACTTAGGTTGCACTATATAAAGTCAGTTAGGTTATGAACAGATTCATATATTTTAGCAATGTGAAGAAAATGGTTATGTAAATACACACAAGTATTAACACCAAACAGTATTAAATTATGTAAACATACACATCTTCTGTGATCAATACAAACATCTACTTTTCTCTGGATACTACTGCAGCATAGCTCGGATTTGTTTTGAAGTAGATTCATCATTCAGGTGTTTTGTAGTGAACCTAGAAATTACAAGTTAAAACAATAATTTATAAAATGAACAGAACAGGAAAAGTCTGAACACTTGAGCCTGTTTTTGAAATCAGCACAGTTCGGTTACACAAAGGAGGCATTTACATGTTCCTCTACTGATCACTGGAATTTAACTGGTAAGAATCTGGTGCTCTTTCTCTTCTAAATAGCCCATACAATAAATTATTCCCTGCTAAAAGGTGGAGAACTGTGGCTAAATCCTGTTTGGTATCTATCTATGACACTGTCATAATCCTGGTTCAAAATTATCTCTCATTTTTTCTAGTTAAAAGTCTCAAAAGAAGCAAAATCATGAAAAGATGTAAGAAATATGATAAATACCAGAACCCCTTAGGAATCTAGACTGAATTTTGGCATAATCTATGACTTTAAGCAGTTTTCTTAAATATTCTGAGAAGACTGAAGTGCTTTATTGTGTTTTTTTCCATTTAAACCCAAGCATTCTCCACTGTTTATGCTGATAGGGAGACTGATTATAACATACGCCTGAAACACTTGATACCTGTAGATTTAACTCCAACATTAATTCAAAAGACATGATAAGCAAATGTGGCAGTGCAGTTCTGCCTCTGTCTAAGCATTCAACAGCTAAAGAACTCAAAATGCTCTGAAAAACTTGGTACTGACTCCCTTATCAGCTTCAGAGAAGAGACAGCTCCATAAACTGGATTAGGATTTAGGATGCTGTTTTCTTGAATCTGTATAATTAAGCAAGATTAAAAAAAAAAAGTCTTATTGAGACAGAAAGGGAAAAGGGACGTACGCAGGGTTTGAGAAATAGAAATCTGACACTTCATTTCTAAAATGTTCTAGATGCTGGGGTATTTTATATAGCAAATCTTAGCTAGTATATACTGTTTACAATATTAAGAGTTATTGTTTATTCAAGTGAAATGAAATGGGAAGAAGTTAATATTAAAAAACCCCAGGTGACGAAGGCAAACCTGAGAGGATAATCTAATTAATTAAATCTTCTAAAGTGAAGAATCTTAATATAAAGAGATTGGGAGAAAAACAAAGAGGAATTTTCTAAGGCTGAATCACACATACCTGAGCGCATTCAGAAGTCCTTCCACAGAATCAGGTGGTTGCTCCTTTAAAACTTTTATGCATCCCTTCATCTGGGAACAGAAGCATGCCACTATTGAACAATAATATATGAATTGCACTGGCTGAAAACAAGGAAATATTTCACCGTATACAGGCAGGTTTCTTTTCTTAGTGAGTGTTAATGCTGCTTTACATGACACAATAAAAGCATTACAACTTAATAAAAATTATCTAAAAATTAAAAACTTAACTTTGGAGAAAACATCTACTTTAATAAGCGTTTGTAGAGAGTAAATTATGTATCAAGTGTCTATATTTTAACTTGCACACTGTTTCTTCAATTCCAAGTAAAAAATACAAAAATCAAAACCATCTGATATAAGCTGAAAATAAGAGATTTTGGGAGTTCCATGTCATTGCTGTTAACAACTAAGAAGAGATGTTTCAACTTTGACTTTTTTCTTTATGTTTGCATACAAGGAAGTGATTTTCAGTATTCAGTTTTTAGCTGTAAACCTAGCCAGTGACAACTTATGATTGTTTCATAACTAGTGGTTAAAATTTTAATCTAAGAAGTATGTGGTGTTGATTTTAACACCAGGCTGAACGGACATCTTTGTGGAGACTGTAAAATACAGGCTGAAACTCTGTCTGAATTTACAAAAGGGGAAATGAAGCAGAGAAAGCAGCAGTAGAACTCCTTTGACCCATTGTACAGACTCCCTAGCTAGTCAATAGAGAGAAACAGGGAATTCTTCAAACCTATTCAGAATTTATCTTCATATGTAATGAATTATGCCCCAGTAGTACTTATTTCTTCCCACTGCTATGAAGACATTGAATCAAGCTATTCAGAAATTAGCCTAGATTAATCCCATTTTATTCAAAATGACAGATAAAGACAGGGCTGAGTCAAGATTTGAATCCTTTAATTTTCCAAGTCACATTGGAGTGCTAAACCTACATGTCAGAATTTTCTTTGCAGCTGAAGACCACCTCTGCCTTATTAAGGAAGCAGATGATGAAATACTTAAATTAAGTCAGGGTCCATTTATGTGCCAGCAAAAATTAAGTCAGAAAATGTAGCTCAGCATCCTGGACGGGGACCAGCCCAACAAACACTGCTCACTGCTCATTTCTACCTGGGAAATGTAACTGGCTTTGCAAATAACAGATCAGATGAGATTCTCAGGCCAGCACCATGTGTTTTGAAGTGACACAGTTATTCTTCCTACATTAGAGAAGCTCAAGTCTATGTGCACATCACTCAGTACAGGTTTATAGGCCCCAGCAGATCTGATCAAACCAGACCAAGTCAAAGGGGATAAAAATTCAAACAATTTTTTTTACATTTCTGTTAGAATCACAATACCTAAAACAAGCAAGATAATGTTGAGGTTTAGGGTTCTTCCTTTTGTTTCTTTCTCTCAGGGAATTTTTCTCCCAGATATGTTGCTAGGAGACAATAACAACCAGCTACTCAAGAGAGACAAAAGAAGTTGCCACAGCTCAGGGCAGGAGAGCAGCTGGCTACTCTCTCTTTTTACCTGGGAGTTTCTCTGGGAAAGGCAGAGATAGCACGAAAATGGGGCTGGGAAAAAGGGGTTGGGTGCAGCTCCTAGCTCTCTTGTGCTCTCGGCCTTCAGAGGGGAGAGAGGCTGCAGTTGCTGTGGGGACAATTCTCCACCACTGCAGGGTTCCATGTCTTCGGCCTTTCTCCTACCATGAGCGGAGCCCTGCTCGTAAGAGCGGCCATTGCACATTGCCTTATTAACATCTCTCCTCAGCAAACAAATGGCCCTTCCCCATCTGCTGGGGTGCCTCAGGGGAAACCCTGGAACCCCAAGCCTGGGATCCCAAGCGTGCCTTTCCCCTGCCGTGCTCGGAACCGGGCTGTGGCTGCCCAGCCCCTGCGTTCCTCTTGCACTGCTCTGGTTTTTCTGCTGCGCTGCAGCCCTGCAGCCCCTGCCTGTTGGGACACCCCGCGGTTCCACCTGCAGCTGCGGACTTTCTGATACAACTCTGGGATTTTTGCTCCTTCCTGCCATTCCAGCTTGCTGCTCCCGAGGATCCTGCTAGGGCGGTGGGATCGGCTGCCCCTGGGGTTTGCAGGGAACGCCTTTTTTCCATCTCTTCCCATCTGGGCCGAGTCGCCATTACCGCGTGCTCCCCGTGTGCCACAGCGCCCCCTGCAGCAGCGGGGGAATCACCGCACCTGCCCTGCCCAGCGGGAGCCGGCAGCGCCCCTGCTGGCTGTGATCGGAACTGCACCAAAGAGGAACGCGCTCCGAGAGCAGGAACAGACTTTTCCTTTTTTGGGGTTTATTGGGTTTTCTGGGTTCTTTCCTTTTGTTTGTTTTTGCTGCCATTGTTGTTGTTCATTTGCCTTGTTATACACATACATACTAGTAAAGAACTGTTATTCTTTTCCCCTATCTTTGCCTTGCACCTAATTTCAAAGTTATATTAATTCAGAGGGAGGGGGTCATATTCTCCATTCCAAGAGAGGTTTCCCCCCTTCCTTGGCAGACACCTGTCTTTCAAACCAAGACAGATGTCTAAGCTAGGAGACTCTAATAGCTTAAAATACAGCCTCCAGTCTTGAAAGAGTAAGGAAAGGGTAATATAGTCCACTGTCCCTGAATTCTCTTGAAATGGCTTGAATGGCTGAAGTGAACAGTTTGGAGAGAAGAACTGTTTACCCCAGTAAAACTAACTCATCATCTGAAACAGTAGGAAACTTTCTGAATTACAAAAAAGTCACTAAACTAATTACACAAATCAAGATTTGGGACCATGTACTTGTTTTTTGAAACTGAGTCATACATCTCCTGCCTCCCATTTACACCTACCTTTCCTGTAAGATTATAGGGCTTTAAGATAAATGTGAGAAACAAAGTACACACAATGTATATCTGGGCCTATCATAACTTCATTTGTGTTGCCTCTGTAGGCAAGAGACTGAATCAGAATTCAAGAAATCTGCATTCAAGTCCCAGGCTCTATCTGCTTCATGACCTTGAGCAAATCTGTTCACCTCTGTGACAAATCTTTCCCTCTGCAGAGAGTCAAAGAGAGACGTGGCAAAATTCTGGTATCCGCAGATGCAAAATGCTAATGAAGAGCCAGTGTCATGAAGGGCAATAATATATGTGGTTTTTATTTTCTTTTGAAGCAGGCTCTCTTGTAAAGGGAAAGACTTGGCATCTTTTTCATTATTAACACCTTATTTCTGCTGAAAGAAGTGGTGCATGAGATTTAGGTTTGTAAAAACATGTAGAAAAAATAAGAGTACTCTTTTCATGTGTGCTTGCAATTTCTCATATGGAAAAGTAAGACTGATTTCTCTGTGACTGGCCATGCTAAAGATAAAACTGAAAGGTCATTATCAACATTACTACAGTAACATTTCAGTTCTGCTACTTCAGATCTCAGACAATCCAGAAAACATCACTAAATATCTACTTATTTACAAAAGAACTACTGCCAAAGATGAGCATTTCAGCATCAATAAATTACATAATTAAAAAAAAATTATGACCATAGAACATATTCCAGGCTAGGTGTAATAAAAAATTATTTTAGCCTAATTATACAGTTGGCAAAAAAGCAGAGTTAACAAAGAAAAATTATTATCTGAGTCTGGAAGAAAAGAAAAAGGAAAAAAAGCTGGCCCTTATTTTATTTTCAAACAAACTGATGTATTAAAGAGCACAGGTGAAGACAAATTCTACAATGCCATTCAAAAGTAATTAAAATTATTTATACCAAGCCATAAGCTTGTGCTGAAAAGAGCTGCAGACCAGTATTCTCAAACCTACAGAGTATTAAAGAAAGGCCTCTCTTACATCAATCTTTGATGTCTTTGAGAAAGCTCCCACAGGATGAACGTGATCGTACAGAATAATAACTCCCACCATTACTCGCATGCAGAACATAAGGGTCTCTTCACTGGTGAATCTACTTCTGTACTCTCTGGAAAACAGAACAAATTAAATTAACATTCTAGGCCTTTTACTAGACAATTTTAAAAACTGGACTGGGAGTGCATTAAATCGGAACCAAAAGTATATTTTAAGATTGCAGATGCACATTAGTGAGACTTTGAGTATCTATGAACTCTGTAAGCCTGTGCCAATTTACAAGAATGGTTAGAGAGTAGATAGATGTAAACCTCTTCTCAAACCCATGCCCAGCTGAGATCCTCAAAATGTAAGTGATGAAGGCTTCATAGAAAACATCATGAAATATGATGGAGACTGATCACACTTCAGTTTAATCTCAGAAACACCACATGCTGGGACCTCAAAGGAAAGCTTCTGGTTTTGCTTAAATTCCTACTTGGAATAGTTCAGTGGGATCTAAGTTCAACAGCTGGGAAGTTCAGGGCTTCACCAAGGTGGATTGTAACAGTCATTGAGCTCTCTCTTTTTCTGTCTCTCTCTCTGGGTATTGTAGTACCTCTCAGTCAACAATAACTTCAACTTTTATTCTTCCACAGCATCATAACATGAACAGGCTTAAACGTTAGAGAAATTTTGATGTGACAATGCCTGACAATTAGAATTAAATATCAGATAATCTTCTATATGACTCATAACTTTTTTCTCTATTTTTGCCAAAAAAAGAGCTGACTCGTAAGGCTACTTTTCAATTACTACTTCTATCATGTCTCGGGATCGTGAGATGAGTCCCACCCCTACAGACACTTCTCTAGAATTTTCATGAACAAACACAAACCTCAGGAATTCTACCCTTTACATGGCTCTGTGAACACATGACTCATAGGCAGACAGACTACCTTGACTCTATCTTATATGTGTTTTCCAGTCAAAGAGACATCTAACCAAAAATATACTCCACTAAATGCACAGCAAAATAATAATAAAGACCCCACTGGCTATTATTATCTACACTAGCAGATATGAACACAATTGTACAGCAGAATACATTTATATGAACGAAAATTCATACAGCTGATTTTTTTCATACCTAGAATAAGATGGCTGCATCCAAAAAATATCTACTTAAATGATCCATGAAATAGTCCCTGTGTATTTGCTAAAATACTGCTTGGAAGAGCCAAAATCTTGCCCTCTGTGTGCTAATAATTGAGCAGCATGGGCAAGCAGGAGGCAGCAATTGGCCTTGGGCCCTGGTTAGAGAAGACACAGACACTGAAGCCTGCAAGTACATGAGATCACTATATTTGTATTTTAACCTTTTGTTGAAACACAGGCTGACCATGTAAGCTTTCCCCAACAGAACTCAACACTGATTCATGAAAGATATCATAAGGTGGTGAGAAGAGGAGGCAAGGCTTTCTAATACCAGGTTGTGCTTTGTATACAAAAGGAGTAACAACTTAAGGCAAAGACACATGAATTCACTTGGAAAAAAAGGCATTATCCCAGGTGGCTAATTAAAATATAAGTTCTGTCATACAAACCCAAAAGATTTAAGATAATACTTACGGTGTTTCCAACATGACTTTACATACACTGGCCATAGTACTTAGACAGTCTGTTGTATTTTCAATCGGCAATGTTTTGTTCTGGAAGGGTAATAAAAAGGCAGTGTTCAGTAAACTATCTTGCAAAATTAAAATCAAGAATGTCTGTGTTAGACCCTTCTCCCCCTTTACATACTTCTGATACAAAATGTGTCGTTGCATTACTGAGGGTTTTCAGCATTGGTGTGGCCTCTGCATAGAACAGGGACATCCTATTGGCCATTTCATTGTTCACTTCATTCTCAATGTCTAGCTGATGAAAACAGGATAAAAAATAGTCAGTAAAGCTCCTTAAAATCTTGCCAGCAGCAAGAAAAAGAAGCAGTACATGTTCATGTCAGAAAGCAGATTGTTGCTTGAATAGTCCTCTCTGATTCACTTCATCTGGACTGCTGATTAACTCTCAGTGTGAAGGAGAGAACATGACAGCTATTGAATCAAAAGCAAAAACTTTACCAAAAATGGTATAAATGCATCCTGATAAATAAATACATCACTGTGTGTGCAGCACAACAGAGTTTATTTACTTACATGCATGTTGTTTATTCTGTTGCGACTTATTGTCCGCCTGTAATAACTGAAGTCATTCTGAATTGCTGGGTTTCTCATCTTCCAGGAAGAGAAACAGGAAACAATCAGTTTTGGTTCAAGATACACAGCAACAATCAACATGTATTGAAAGACTTTACTAACCTTAAGTTCATCAAAACGAAGAGTAAAATGTAATATTTCTGCAAACTCTTTTGCTAGAGCCTGTTCCCGTTCCAGGTGCTGAGTTGGAGTGTAGGGAGGGCATGTCAAGGATTCCAGCAAACTCTGCAGGGCTTTCTCTGAATAAAAATCAGAAGCACAAATTGTAGTCAGTCCACACGAAGTTTTAACTACATATCTAAACATACTGCATTCGAATGGAAGAAAACCTCCAAACATGTTGAGTCTTAAACATGTTTTATTCTTAGTATTCTGAAGTGGGAAGCATTAATTAAAGACACTTGCCTCTTCAGGCTCTGCCATTTTCTCTCCATTTTGTATCATTGAATTATTTTCCATTTTTGTCACCCTTTATCTGGGATCCTTATCAAAAATTCTAGAGGAGGCATTTTTATTGCATTCAGATATTCAACACTTTCATCTTCCTCAATTAGCCATCAGCTCAGTATAGAGATTATTCTGGCATCTCTGTTACTAAAAGTGTACTCTTAGCCACTGATAGCAATATAAATCAGCTTCTGTGCTTGTAATTACCAGTATAACTCAAAAAGTGAAAGACATTGTTACAGGATGTTGTAGAAGAAACCCCTTGCACTTGAACCCCCCTCACTTCATACCTATATTTGCATTCCAGAGTCCTAATTCAAAGAGTAATTACATCACCTTTTCTGTTTGTTGAGATGACAAAATCAGTGTACAACACATCCAACTTTGGATTTTCACCCTGTGAGAGAGTTTATTGATACACTTTCCCCATTATCCCTGCTTTTAAGAAGTCTCAAAATATCACTGGCTTACATTCCTTTTAAAGCTCCAGAGGATCCAAATTACAAAAAACAAACTGCATTAGTCCAACATGGAGCAAAGAAGTGCAGAGACGTGGCAGCAAACAGAGAAAAATTTTGTAGTTTTAACATGTTTTTTGCTTGTATGCTGTTTAGGTAATATAGACAAACTAACAAACCATGAAATTAAGATTAAAGAGACGCCTTGATAAATGCAATTGCAGTTAAATGTCCATTGATATCAAACAAAAATAATGTTAACTCTAAAACCCTTTAAAAATTTGTGGAAAGATAAAACTTCCTCTTTCATTATGTATAAAAAAAGCCTATAAAGCAGAGGTACTCAAACAGGGCTCACCTAATCTGAGTGAAAACTCATAAAAGCGCTTTAGTCTTACAACCAGGGGACAGACTGAATTCCATGCTTTTTCTTGCAGCTGGATATCATTGGGATTTTGTATTGCCTGAAATGAAAATATTACTGTAAAGACTTGTGATCAATAAATAACAAGCAAGAAGTGGTTTGGAATTTTCCTATATTATTTTAAGAAGTATTGTAAAACACAGAAGAATCCTGAGAAATTACATTGCATAGGATTCAAAAAAATACCGTTTTTCACCTTCCCTCTCCCCCATAATGTACTGTTTTAAAATCATTCATTACAGTGAACCACTGACATAGAAATATGTTCTAGCATATTCTTTTGGAAGTAAAACTATTGTAAAAGCATGAGGTAAAACCTTTTGTGTGACTACTGGGTGCAAAAGTAGCCTTTTTTTTTCAGGTTTTCATGCTTTTGAAAACTTCAACATGTTTTAAGTAACCAACAGCTCACACTAAGAGTGTCTGCAAATCTGATGCAGGTAAAGTTTTGGTCACCTGAGAAAAATTCTAAGTTACAGTTCAAAAGTTTACTTCAGGACCAGTTTCAGAGAATAAGATGCCTCTAAAGTGGATGTGAAGTTATAATTTACTGTAGTTCATTAGTCCACTTACAGAATAGAACAACTATCTGTATCATGTATTTCTGACACCTGAGTATTATTTCTTCCATGTCCTCAAATTTGACTTCTGTCATGAGATACATGAAACAAGGTATATGAAATGGTGTTTCTTGAAATGAAAAATAGTAACTAATTACTACCACAAAACCTGAAAGAAGTTCTAACAGCCATCATTTAATGATTTTAAGCTAGAGCTTTATACTGAATGTTATGCATAATCTGTTACATATTTTATAAACACAATTAAAGGAGATTTTCACTTGAGTTCATAGAATGTGCTTGGATAGAGAACAGAAGCAAGGAACACATTGAGTTTTGCCTGATTTCACTTCCAAAGAGCTGTCATTAACAAACATACATCTCTAATTTCTTGTCCAGCTCCTTTGTAAGCCTGAAGGTCTGCAAGCATGCTTTCTGAGTCCTGTAAAACTGCACTGATCTGGTTCCAGACCTCCCTTTCTCCATCTGTGGGCTGTGCATCTAAAAAGGAGAAAAGCAAAATGCACAAAGTCAAAAGGAAGCTGCTGTACAAATGGCAAGATTACTCAGTTCTACTTAACAATACCATATCCAGCTTGAGTATGTGTAACTCCATTCTGATGTCGTTTTTTCCCAAATATACAATTATACTGCCATTCTGCTAACATCCAAGCTTCTGCTTTTTACAGCAAGGAAGGAAAAACAGTACAGTTTTTGTATGCACTGGCTCATAATGCCTCTTCTAAAAATGCAGCATTTTAAAGAGCAGCAGTATCATAAAGCAATGTTATTAGAAAATAGGATAATGCATCAGTCCCTCTCTTTCAGGAGCTCCATGGCTCAATTACAAAGAATTGCTCACTTTTCTTGCAGCTTGGGGATAAAACCAGGCGTTTCAATGGATGGAGCAGTGGGATATTGCTCCAGTTTGACTTTCCTCCAGGCTTCCTTAACCAGGGTAATTTATTTCTCCTTTTTTAAAACAGATACAGTACTATTAAAAATATATCTTTTCTTATGTATGTCAGGGATCATTCCTGCCACTAAAATAAATCCAGCTCTGTCAGTTATCAGTTTTCAGGGTGCGAGTGACTTGTAGATCTTTACTGTCGAGAGAAATGACATTTGAAAGGAGATCAATTTTCCTATTAAATCTCCTTCTAAGGTGTCCACACAGCAGTGTGACACCAGGGAGTGATGTTATCCCCAGAACACTGACACATCATACAAGGTAGAGATCTTCTGTCTTCTTTTACTTTAAAACATAAAGATGACAGGCACTGAACAAAGACTGGATGACCTATATGTGGGATTGCAGTCTATATGTGAAGGAACAATGACATTGTCCCAGCAGATTTCTACAGAGACACAACTATTTCTTCCCTGAGATTTTTATTAGCTTGTAAAGACAGAATGTTAATTTTTATGAAAGAAAAAAATTACCTTGAAGCTGAATCTTAGAACTTAAAGACTACTTGTTTGAATTAAAAGCAATGAGGTAAATTCAGTTCAAAACTCACCAATTAGGATGAGCTACTGTATTCATCTCTACATTAACAGACAAGAAATACTAAAAATACTTATTCTATTTAGTCATCTCACTCTCCTTAAGAAAACTGAGAGCCTTCTACCCATGTATCAGTATGGGATTAATTTACCCAGTCCCCATTAGAAATAAATGAACTGGTTCACACCGGAGTATATGGAAAACAGGAATTCTCTACACTATGTTTGAGGTTAGGATAATTTGTTTAAATGTTTGAAGTTACCTATGGACCTTGCACAAACAGGACACAAATGGCTGAGATTTACACGTCTGTAGCTTCAAAGCAACTCACACTTAAAACCCTTCTCATATTCCTATGGCACCATGAGTCCCACAAGACTGGGCACATAATACTGATTGGACATTCCTTTTGCTCTGGAAGTTTTCTTTTTTCTTATTTAAAGAGTGAAAATAAATATAATCTGGGCTTACTTTGCTGGGTTTTATAGCCAAAATATTTCATGTAACTAAAAATTCCACTATCCTTCAAAAAGTGAGGGAAAGGAGCACCGAAGGGAAAAACTCCCCACAGGAAAATCCCATGTGGGACATGGCTGTTGAACTGACCCATCTGTCACTTTAAATTTACAGTGTTCCAGACTGGTTCTTTCCTCAAGCTGCAAGAAATCTCAGGTACACACCGCAAGGGGTTCACCCTCTTGTGATAAAGAAGCAAAACAGAAAACCCTTCTGACTTTAAGGAGGAAAGCAGTGATCCTGAGAAACAATTACATACCATACAACAGAGCAGGGGAGGGTGGGAGTCACATAAAAATCAGTATCTATATTTTATTAGTTAAATAAGTTAATGAAAATAACATTTCAGTGAATGCTAACACAAAAGAGAATAAATAACTTGTTAGTGCAGTTCATGAATGCAAAATTTGCATGTGCAGGTCACCTGAAGCAACTTGTTTAACCTTGTTGGTTAGCAAGGTACTTCTATGTTAATTTTTACAACTTATTTGCTTTAAAAGTACTAGTGCTTAACAGGGATGCAAATGCTATAGATTGCCCAGCACTTTGAGACTTCAAAAAGGCCTTTACTAAAATCCTTTATTTTAAGTCTTTTTCAAAATTTCCCAATTCGTTTTTTCAAAGTTGGTGGAAGGAGCAATATTTGAAACTCATTGAGCTTTCTGTAGTATCCCAGGACCTGGGGAAGTAGGAGCAAGAGGCAGGTAGGTATGTGGAAGAGGGAAAGAAGGGGAAGGGAGAGGAAGAGGGCTGCAAAGGCTCCAGCAACAGGCACAGCTTGCACTTGCAGAAGCGGTTTGTATTTATGTTGGAAGTGTTTAGCTTAAAAAGAAAGGTAGGGAGGATGATTCAGGCTTTTTTTTTTAAAAAAAAGCATGCATTCATTTATGAAATAGAAGTTATGCAAACAGATGTTCTGATAAGACCATGGCCGTTTTTCAAAAGGGATTTCACACGAAGATCCTGCCAAAAATGGTCAGCTAAAATAACTGTAATGGGTCACTTTGAAAACAATTTAATCTTACTGTCAACAACAGTAATAATAACAATACCAGCAACAATTAAAAGGAATTGCAACTTCTTCATGACAGATTTTGACTTTTAAAACTGGCTTGCCGTTCCAACAAAACCAAAGCTTGTCTCTCTGCTCTGAACAATGCCAGTCCTGAATCAGGGTGTGGCATCACTGGCTGGCCGTGCTCACCTCTTATCCCCACACTGCCAGAGAACCTGGGCCCATTTATAAATGAAACCACTTCCACTGACCCCCCATGGCCAGTGCAAGCTCTCTCAGTAACAAGTTACCATAATGGCCACACTCACTGCATTTCAAGGCTGAGTTTTTAGAATGCTCACGATTAGCAATCAGAGCATTCTGTCTTTAATAAGACAAAATAGAGAACCCTTTCACCTCCCTTTGGAAAATGTTTCTAATGTGAACCCTAAACCAGACAACTACATGAATCCTGTATCAAATTAATGCAAGACTCAGATGGGGCTTGAATCTCCCGTATACAGATTCTACCAGCAAAATTTGCAAATTTTAGCTCTGGAGAGAAATACACTTCCACTGGCTCCATCAGAAATAACCAAGATATGGTAATTCATCCATTCCATGGACACATGCTCTCTTTCACATTTACACAGTGCCTATGCCGTGTTTTGGATGGAACTTCAGACTTCACAAAGAACAAGAGGAAACCTGGACCCACTACAGTTAATTTGTGGATGCATTAAGCATTTCAGGTGAATGGTGGGTTCATCATTATTTTCTTAGCAAAATACCTGTAATTTGTTTCAGAAAACCCTCCTAAGAGTATAAGGTATCTACCTCATCCTTCACCAAATGTGCATTAGGAAACAACATAGAAACTTCTAGGTAGGTAAAACATTAGTATTCATAGGATAAGACTAAATATAGAAAAGATGTGATGCCTTTCCCAATACCAAATGAAGTGCAAAAATACCTCAGTAATTAATTTTAATGAAGAAAGAACAGTACTGTGAACAGTACTAAGAACAGGACTACAAGAAGCACTTCCAACTCACACACTCTTTCTGAATCTGAAATGCAGACCAAAAGCTGAGAACTTTATTCTACCCTTAGGTGGTTAAGAGGATTCCCACTGAGGCTGGTTAGTTCTTCCATTTCATTTAATGTAGAATCATATTTGTCATAAAAGTACCATGCCCTTCTGCTATGCCCACAGCATAGCAAAAGGAAGTGAGTTAAACAAGAGCTTTCATGGGTTCTGCTTTCAGCTTTTCTTGTCATGCCCACTGCTGAACATGGCAAATAATTCCTCAGGCAGCAAGCTGGAGAGCAGTACACATATTTAACTGCATAATGCTAAAATCCTATTTCAGATTTGTCACCATGACAATGATTTTTTTCCATGCCAATCTGGGAAAAAATTAAAAGAAAAACTCAGAAACGAGCATTATAACTACAGCGAGTAACGCACCAGAGCCTGCTACACTCCATACATTAAAGAATCCCCAGTATTAGATAGAAACAGTACCCTATCCAGGCTACAGGGGATTTTTTTATGTCATTCTTTCTAAACCAGCTAATAAAGCTCCCTAAATTGTTAACAGTGGCTCCAGGCAGGGTGCTGTGCCAGGGAGAGTAGTGCCCAGCTCCAGCTCTGCGGTGGCCGGGGATGGACACACAGCTCCTCTCCGACTGAGCTGCAGCTCCTGGCTCAGGGCACTCCACAGCTCAGGAATTGAGTGCAACCTCCCACAGGCTGGACCCAGATTATATCCCCAGCCCTGCTGCCTGTGCAACATGGGCATTAATTAATAACCTATTATGTGAAAAGTGGGCAGTTGCTCTGCTGCCAGACATGTTCTAATAATACACTCTTTTAATCGTACATGAATAACTAAAAATTTCATGCATCTTTCTGGGGATGTGGGAGAATACTAGAAAATAAGATTCTTGGAGGGGATGACAGAGATTTAACTAGGGCCAAGTGAAATCCACCTAGCTAACATAAAAAAAAAAAAGAACCTGCTCACACTAAGGTTAGAAACGTCATATAAGAAGCATTTGAGGAGAGGATGGGACTGTCGGTGTCACTTCAGGACATCTCTGAATAATCTATAAGCTTTACACTTTAAAATTCAAGTTAAAATGTTGCCTCAACTTTCAAATTATTTCCAAGAATTCATGTGGAATTATTTGCTTACTTTGCCTGAAAAAGGCAGCAGTGATTTGACAATAGATTTTCTGCAAGAAAGAGCAATTTGAAGATGGTACAGAAAGAGCTCAAATACCCAGAATTAATTTATCTGCAACTAATTTAAATAAGGTCAACATTTAAAGTACAAAACAGTTCTTGAACTGAAAAAAAATCCATTTCAAGAGAATTTGCCGTGAAATCCTGACATCCACAGACTCTCAAGACTTGCCACTCTCAAGACTTGCCAAGTACTCACTTTTCCTAACATTATTTTCAAGCTGAGCATTAAGAAGGAGTTAATGTAAAGTAAGTATATACTCACTTTATAATGTAAAGTAAATATATACTCATTATATATGTTATTATATATATAATCAAATATATATATAATCAAACCCAAGAGTGATATACAATCAAACCCAAGCTTGATTAAAAATATTTCCATCAAGATCCAAATGTGAAACAGCAAAATGGTGCACTTCCTAATAAGGATGAAATTATTTTTCTTTATTTAAACTTTTCAGCAGTCCTTAAAAAAGAGTAATTTGGCTGAATGCATTAAGTCTGCAATATCCCTTTAAAGAAAAGGCCTTTCCACCTGCATGGAGAATGTTATTCTCCACACAGACCCAGCATAACTACCCAACTCTAAAATGAGTACTGAGGAGCAAAGAGAACTAATTTTGCTATACAGCATTAACTCAAATTAATGCTGGATTCAAGTGTTTTCAAGTATGACCATGGAGTTACAAAACTTGGTTTCCAGTTTGGATTGAATAATGATGTTAGGTATCAAAAAGAATTGCAGCTGACAATGTATACACCTGCATGAAAGTGGGGGAAAAGAGATGAGGTCAAACTGTTTTTTCTTTTTTTTTTTTTTTTTTTTTTTTTTGTAGCCAGTTAATGAAAAAGCCCACAGAAATTAAAAAGCAAGATGCTGATGCAAGTAATGAATACAGTGAACACATCAGCTCAGCACACCCATCATCCTCTGAATAGCCAACTGTAGTGACCATGTTCTCCACGAGCCCGAACTGACAGCTCAGGCCACAGAAAGCCACACCAGACTGACCCATGTCCACTCACTCAGAGTGTCCTTTTCCACTGTATGATGGCCAATTACAGGAGACCAAAGCACAAAACCACAGCCCTTTTTTTTAGTCACATCCCTTTGAGCCAATACAGATTTTGTGCCACTAAAAACTTCTGGGACTGTATTTCCTGAGAAAAATTTTCGAACTTTCACTTACAAGCATGAAATTCCCTGAAATTTGGAGATGACAGTTTTGCTCCTCTCCAGGTAGGTGTGCCTGACTCGTGTGCCCTAACCACTGGCACCTCCCCTGGGAGAGGGCACTTCATTCAGCTCCTGGCCATGTGCTTTTGGAAACAAAACCAACCTTCACTGCCAAGGCAACAAATTCGGTATTTCCCCCTCTCACCAGCACCTCTACCAAGGTCCCCACTGCCAGAGCACCTTTTCCTGCCAAGCCTGCAGCCTGGGTCAGGAACACTTTCTTGCTAACAAGGGCACAATGGGGCTGATTAAACCTGTAAGCTCAGAGCAGCTGAAAGCTTTCACAATAGCTTGGCAAAGCCACAGAGCACTGCCAAGGCCCTCAAGAGTTTGGTAGAAAAAAATTAAGTGGTGGTTTGGATAGAGGTTTGACATCCTGGGATGACAGCAAAGTTTTCAAATTATATAGACAGAGAAGAAGGGATACATGGCTTCTCCTAAACCCAAACTAACCAATTAACTTTTTTTTTGTATTTTAAAACTGATTTTTCATAATGAAGTAATTAAGCTCTAGATGAGAAGATTAAGGTATGTGCACAGTTGCAGTCATACATTCTAGCTCTCATCTAAGAAAGTATGTTTGAACAATTTTATTTAGATTTAAATATGTATTTAAATGACTTTTTGAAGCAGTGCTTCTGAATGTACACAGACATACACACTTCTAGCATGTCAGTTACCTCTTTCAGAAAATAATTCAGGAATAAATCATTAAAGAACAAAACTATTTCAAGATGACAAAATATGTGTCTAAGCACCTGCAATGCTATTTTAAACCATGCTACAAAAGGAAAGTATTTTAAAAACACTGGATTTTCTCAAAACTTTTCGGTTGGCTTATTATTTTTTTTTAGAATAGAGGTATTAAGAGAGAAAACCTGACACACTGTTAGTGTTTCAAATAAAACACATTTCACGCATGTAGTGAAGACAGATTAAACCCATATTAAAGGATTTGGTGACAGTGGCTAGAAGTACATGCAGGGAAACTGTAATCAGCAAAAGTGAAAACATCCTTGGATCAATTATAGATGTGACAAGAAAACTGGAATGGGAAACACTGTTCTGCAACTGATATCCATGCAACTTAGAGAGATGCAATCAAGCACTTTGACCATTTCACTACTTTTTAGAAACTATAAACCCAGCTAAATCATCACCAAGCAAAAATAGTTCCACCTCCACTGCTTTTCTTTTTTTTCCCAGCTTTTTATTTCCAACAGGTATTTCCATTCAAGGAAGAATTGTAATTTTTTTAACCCTGATTTGTTAAACAAAGTTGAGGTTGAGTTAATTAATATGTAAGTTTAACAATGGCTCATAAATGTTTTGCATTTAATTCAAGATAGGGTTTTACTTGCATATCTACCTCTCTGCCCCTTTCTCTGCTCAGAATGAAATAATTTTGTATGGTTTTATAAATATCAGAAAGTAATATTCTACTGAAGTGTAATTTGATTTGTTTGCAAATCCCTTTTGAATTGCTTTATGATGCATAAGCACATGCAGTTTATTAGGAAATAATAAGCAAAGAAGGCAAGCCAGGCAAGAAGCTTTGCTCACTTTCAAAGTCAAGGAAAAAATTTGGCCCCTGATCAAGCTCTGTGCAAGTGAGAACTTTTAAAAGATTTCCCATTTGGTTCCTGAAAAATAGAAAAGGAAGAGAAAAGGAGTCCTGAGTAAACAAATTATTTTAGAGGCAAGGACTTGGACAGATTGGTTGTGCTGGAAAATACACACTGTAAGCAATCAGATTTTAAAAGTTTTTCCTCAGTTTGCTGCTAAGTCAAGGAAAAGATTCTCTCATTGTCTTGTAATTGTTTGAACTTACTTTCAAAATCCAGGAAAAAATGTGGATAGTTTTCAATTTCCCTGGTAAGGACCTTAAGAAGATTACCCATCCCAGCAAACCTAGTAAATGCAACAAAATCATAAACAGTTATACATGTAAACTCAGAATACTACAGCTAAGAGCTTGACACAGTCTGCACCATATATTCAACATTTTGGTAAGTTCTGGACTCTGAGAAACATTTTGATGGTCAATTCTGTGGTATTTATGCAGAAAGAGGAAGACCTCAGATAAACACAGAAATAATTCTGTTCAACATATGGAATTTCAACCTCAGGATAACATCCCAGTATATAAACAGATATTTTTGAGCGTATTCGCTTAGCAAGAGAAATAAACTCAGAGCTGTATCTCTACTTGTTAATTCTCTAAATTGCTGGACTCCAGATTACTGAATAGCATTTCAAAGTAAAAACTGACATCTTAACACTTGTCTTAGATCTTCAGCAAAAATCCATGTAACTTTAAGAAAATAACTCACTATAAGGAAAAAAATCTAGTTGTTTCTAGTCAGTAAGATTTATAATAAGATTACTATAAAATTGTATCAAAAAGGACAACTAAAAAGCTTTTTAGCTTTTAAAAGTGTATATATGCTTTAAAAAAAGAGAGTAAAAAGGGGAAGTTTGAAGTCTATTTTTTATCTGTTATTCTTATCTTTTACTGTCTTGGAATTCTTTGCATATTAAGTTATGAACAACTCCCAAAAGGAAAACTGACCAATTCTCAAAAAAAGCAAGTCTGTATGGAAGATAAAAAGGAAAGAGATTTGAAAAAAGGTTTTTTTGCCAGTGCAATCTTTAGGAAGGTAAGTTATTCTAAAACTGTGTAGAAGTACAGCTTTCTTGGACCAACTTAAAACTTTTTCTCAGAAGACAGAAAAATTGAACCATGAAAAGCACGTATCATGATAAAGAGATCTGCCTGGAGGGATGTAGAAAAATGTAATTTTAGATTTAAAACACAGATTGAAAACTGATTTTTGCCTCAAAGAGAAATATTCTCATTACTCTAAACCACGGCTCTTGGGGACCACATCTGATGTTCATCTGTGATTCAGTTTAACTCTTTTCCCACTTAAGAAATCAGACCACAAAAAATTATTTTAAGCATGTACATGACAGATACTCCACATGAGGAGACAAAGCTTTTTTCAAGTTTTCCCACAAGCATTACAGTGGGAAATGTATCATCAACCCTAATTTCTATGTGCATATAAAGGATGTATTTCTACACCAGGAAAATCTAGAAAAGTAATGTGAGGCTTGGAGATTTCAAAACAGCCACAGTCATACCATAAAATAATATAAATTTAATCAATAATCTGTTCAGAATGTGTAATTTCATGTAAACAAGGCTTTTGTTAAATAAATGGCTTTTTTTTTGCATTAAATACTTCTTCAAAATTTTCTCTCCAGAACAAATCTAGTGAGCAGACTGTCAAGCCCTTTGTAATTAGCAACATCTTGCATATAAAAAATTGAAACACAAAGAAACATTTTTCATTATTCATAAAGTTACATTCATTACATGCAGAAAAAATATTTACACTTTTACTTTCAGAACAAGATCAGCACCTTAGAAACTGAGTGACTTTCTGATTAGCCTAGAAAGGGGAAAAAATATGCAAACAGAGCAAAATAGATTTTATACAGTGTTAAAACTTGTATCGTCAATAATTTAACATTTTCATCACACTGGTATAATACATTTTATCAGCATCAGCTAGGAGAAACACGATAAAGTACACACACTTATTTTCCTTTTCATAGCCTTGAAAAAAAATTATATTATGTAATGCTATCACAATCAAAATGACTGACTCAGCTTGGATTCTTTACTTTCAACTCTTTTTAAGCCATATCTTACCTCATCGCCTTCAATCTTCAGAGAGCACCCAAGCATTTCTTCTGCTGCCAAAGCTTGCAGTGCATCCCGAACTGGTTTAGCTGATAGCATGCTTCGAACAGAGAGGAACCCTTTGTGCCAAAAACCTGAGGATACGCTCCCTCATTTGCACTGAGCCGCTTCAGGTCATGTGCCCAAGCTCTGCCCCTGAGCCTTCTTAAACAAGTTCAGCACATCTCAGCTCGGCACATTCCTGAGTATTTTCTGGAACTTTTGTTACATTTCTTAGCTTCTTTTTCACTTTATTCCCTCTCCTTCAATCCCTGTGTAGAAACTGATCCAGCTGTTCAGGTCACAAGTATGGAACAGAAACCGACCACAAACTTCTACACAAACGTTCATGCAGGCGGCATTTTCCAGTGATGCTGGAGGCCCTGGTTTGACACCGCTATTTTCAAAGCACATCAACCCCCAAAATAGTCATATTCAACATCCAGAAAATATGGTTCAGGCAGCTGCTAAACATGTTTGGATTATTTGTTATATAATTTCTTTATGGTTTCCTAAAAAACAAAACTAAAAGCAACATCTGGTTCCATTAAACTTTCACTTTCAAGTGTTACTCATCATTCAACAGTAAGTTTTTAGTTTCAAATTAAAAGGCCAAATTTAAAGGAAGTGCTAATAAATGCAAATCTTTGCCTCAAATGGAATTATTTTATTCTGCATAGCCTGCTGCTTCTTTCCTCAAAAACTCTAATAACATATTCCAAACCTCAGGAACTGAAAGTCACCTCCNATACTGTGGTTGCAAGAGAAATGCAAATAACAGCTGATGTACAGAAGCAAATCATAAAGGTTTAACGTAGGAGCATAGAATTCTATTTCATTAAACCGAAAAGCATTTTATTTTACTTACTGTAAAATCAGTTTAAATGTTGAACTGAGACTCAATGCATATATAAAAATATTGCTGATGCTGCACCACTAAATCCTAGTAGCTTCTCTTTAGTGTCTAAATCCCTTAAAATTCTGACTTTTAACTATGCTTTAAAAATTATGACATGTTGATAACGATGTCTGAATTTTTCCCTATTGTTTTCCAAACCATTAAAGCTTACCCTAAGATATTACATAAGCATATAGAAAATAGCTTTTAAGCTATTGTTGGCATTTTAAAGATAATTGCTTAATTTGTGATGCTCAATGTTTAATTAGTAGCACACAGACATAAATAAACCATAACCCAGCAATGAACAGGAAGGTACATTTAGCATTTTGCATTTTATTTACCATTATCCAGTAGCAAGTTTTAAAACTTGAGCTTTGAACAAAATATCACAGACTGGTTTTCCAACAAATAACTGTGTTCCTAAAATTCCACTGTTTTAGTTTCAACATTCTAGAGGTAATTACCTTGTATGGAAAATAAATTCCTTCTACCCCACTAAAGCAATCACTTTGTTTCTGAATTGTGATATATAAAATACTATCCCCCCACCAAAAAATCAGAATTCAACCATACATACTTGAATCCACTTTTGAAAATACAGTAAGTGTTCCCAAACTAGGTATTACTAACTGAACACTGAGTATCATGTTACTCAACGCTTCTTTAAAATTTTGGTTTGCACACTGTTTTAAGCAACTACACAATTCTCAAGTGTGGAGTTTTGCACCACTTTCAAATAACAGCTACAGTACTATACAAACCACTAGAGAAGTACTGATTGATTTCTCCTCTTACAGGACTAATTTAATCAGTACCAATTCAACACTGTCAGCAGCACCACAGTGCATTGAAGATATAACAGAGAGACAAAGCTTTAAAACCTTGTGTTAGTGAAAAAGGACACATTCACCAGCTCAAGCCTTTGCAGCTCATCAGTGCTCCTCTGCCAGATAGTATTTCCTAAATCTGTCTGCTCACATAAACGTGGTCTGAAAGGCTTTTGTCAAAATGAGCTGGATCAGCAAATACCTACTGCTTAGCCTCATTTAGATCATCCTAATGAAAGCAGGGCTTGTGCATGTTTTCATGAGCAGCTCCACTGGGAGTTTCAGGAGAAAGGCTCCCAAGCTCAGGAATGGCAATGGATGATTCAGAACAGTAACTTCTAGTGGCACACCTAAGTGGGTAGAGACAAGAGGCATCCAGTCCAGAGTCTGAGGGAAATGTGCTAAGCACATCAGCATCATTAAAGCACTGGAACTGACCTTACTGCATGAATAATTAATTGTGGTTTCAAAAATATACCAGCATCTGAACAAACTGAAGATCTCTCAGATCAAAAGCATGATTCCAAATCACTGTGATATTCACTCATACAGTTTGTTGAAGTGCTTGTAAGGAAACAGCAGAAGTGCAAGATTCAAAAAATTATCTTGAGGAAACTGGCTCCTCATGGCCTGGACAGGTACACAGGGTAAAAAGCTGTGGTGTTGCACAGAGTTAGATCCAAGTGGTGGCTAGACACCAGTGGTGTTCTCCAGGGAACTGGGGTCAGTCCCAGTTAATAGATTTACCAGGGATCTGGACAGGGGGACTTGTAGTTGTGAGGCAACACCTCAAGTGCTGTGTCCAGTTCTGAGCCCCTCACTACAAGAAAGGCATTGAGGTCCTGGAGAGTGTTCAGAGAAGGGCAATGAGGAAGGGTCTGGGGCACAAGTCTGATGAGCAGCTGAGGGAGCTGGAGGTGTTTAGCCTGAAGAAAAGAAGGCTCAAGGGAGACCTTAACACTCTGAACAACCACCTGAAAGGAGGCTGTAGCCAGGTGGGGATTGGTCTCTTCTCCCAGGCAAATGCAGCTAAAATGAGAAGACATGGCCTCAAGCTGCACCAGTGGAGGCTCAGGTTGGACACGAGGAAGGATTTCCTCATGGAAGGAGTGGTTAAACACAAGAACAGAGTGGCCAGGGAGGTGGTGGAGTCACCACTCCAAAAGTGTTCAAGAAACAACTGGACATGGCACTTGGCTCTAGGTGGCATGATGGTGTTCAATCAAAGGTTGGACTCGATAATCTTGGAGCTCTTTTCCAACCTCAGAGATTCTGTGATCAAGTGCATTCTCAGTCAGTTCACAGACTACACCAAGTTGTGCAGGAGTGGTGACCTGCTGGAGGGCAGGAGGGCTCTCCAGAGGGATCTGGACAGGCTGGACTGATGCTGAGGTCAGTGGTGTGAGGTTCAACAAGGCCAAGTGCTGGGTCCTGCCCTTGGGTCACAACAACCCCTGCAGTGCTACAGGTTGGGAAGAGTGGCTGTAAATTGGCCAGGAGTAAAAGGATTTGGAGGTGCTGGTCAACAGCAGCTGAACACGAGCCAGAGTGTGCCCAGAGTGGCCAGCAGGACCAGCAAAGTGCTAACAAGCAATAAGACAAGAGGGAATGGTCTCAAGTTGCACCAGGGAGGTTGAGATTGGATACTAGGAAAAATTTCTTTTCTGAGAGGGCAGTCAAGCACTGGCACAAGCTGCCTGGGAATGGGTGAGTCACCATTTCTGGGGGTGTTTAGAAGACTTGTAGATGTCCTGCTTTGGGATATGGTGGATTTGGCAGGATCAGGTCAACAGCTGGACTCAATGAACTCTGAGATCTTTTCCAACCTAAATGATTCTATGTTTCTATTACTTCTTCCCATCAAATTCCACAGTAGGTTTCTTTTTAATAATTTCTTCAATTTTCTTACAGTTAAGAATATTTGCATGGATATGGTATTATTACTATCTTCAGCTGTTTTACTGCTAAGTGTTTAAATCTTATAAACAGCAGTTACAATAATGAAGAAAAATGTAACACCTGATATTTAATAGTCTCGGTTGTGCAAATACAGTTAGTTTTCAAAAATAGTATTCTCTGTTGGGATGGATGAAAGATTGACAAGAAAGTCTCACAGATATGTATGCTTGGCAGAAAGAGTTTTGAATGTAGAAACTGAAAAAGGAATAGAGATAGAATCAAGTTTTGATATAGAAGAGTAACAAAGGTCTAAAGGAACTGCTGAGCCAGTCTTACTGGATAACTAAGAAGGCAAAGGGTATGTTAGTTAAGAAAGGTTTTTATTGCTTAGGACAAAGGATAAGCCCACCTCAAACAGAAGATGTTTTTTACCAAGCAGAAAAATACAAGAAATAAATAAACATGCTGATGTTGTAAGTAGAAAAAAGGTCTCAAAATTTTCCACTACAAGAAAACTGAAAAACCACTTCTAGCTTAAACTGTAACATACTAACCTGTTGTGACTGGAGAATAGTAACATGAATATTGTAATGTTAGTAGTTATGATAGGCTATAGATAATAGTAAAGGTATTGATTGGGTGTTATGTACTAAGATAATCAGCAAAGAAAAGTATATAATGTATTGTAACCAGAACTAAGATGACTTCAGACATGCCTATAGCTGTGGCTGATGGCTTTAGGCTGGGCTCTGTCACCCACGACCCCTGATTGCTGCCTAGATACAATAAACAGCATTTTTAAGAGCCGTCTGGAGTCCCGCATCTCCTTGTAGGCCCTTACACTTCTCTATGGACTTTATTCTAAAAGTAAGTTAAAAAAATGTATAGTTATACTAAGAAAAAAGCAAAAATAGTCATACATTTGTGTTGAGGTGATAATTGCACAAAACCTCCAAAGGTATTCGATAATGAAGTATGTACAGTATTCTCTAGAAAGGCACAGATAAGACAAAAACATAACCAAAGTCTTTTCAGAAAGCAAGCTATATTCATTTTCCAGAAAAAAGAAATTATCCCCAATGCTGTCATCTAAACATTGGATTGATAAGGTTTTCATAATACAAATACATAAAGTGCACTAAGTGGCAACCTATACACAAGCAAAGAAAAATTACTGCCACACATTCCTTAGGCAGGTGAAGTATAAACAGAGAAAAAGAAACCCCAACAAAACTCAAAGCCAGAAAATAGCTATAAAGAAGTGAAAAGTAGAACAAGAGAATAAAGTTGCTCAAGGTAAAACTCAAGATAAAAGAATCATTCCTGCTTTGAACAACCATTTTATTAAAATCCTTAGTTAAGGAACACTTCCAGCCAAGAACTTTTGCTGTTAACTGATATGCAGATTGCAGAACACAAAACCTACAAAAAAGTGATGCAAATCAAAGGGAATTAATAAATGGGTTGTAATGACAAATATGTTTTTCAGTAATCATAAGATGTTTAAAGAGTTGGCCAACATTAGTACCTGTAGCCTGAAGGATTACAGAGCTTGGCTTGCAGTTTCTCTAAAATTAAAAGGTAAAAAAAAGAAGAAAATGACCTTAGGTGAACCTAAAACTTTCCCAGCAGGGGGATTTTTCTATATGCCAACCCTCACACCTGAATTTACTTTGAACAGAACTCCTTTATATTTTCAGAGTATGTAATGTCAGAGCAGCCATCATGAAAGAATGAAAACCAGGCATCCAAAGTATCTGGATGTTGATTCATAAGTCATAATTAAAAAAACCAAAACAAAACATGAATCAGACAAACAAAAAAACACCAACAAAAATGTAGAATGGAATCCAATTAAGTAATTAGAGTAAAATTATATTTGAATTTAAGAAAGTACTGCTGCACTTTGATCCTTCTGCCTGACCACAGAGTAACTAGAGTAACTTAGTCTGAATATGGCATTGCTTTACACAAACCAGGGACACAATTCCTCTGCACACAAAAAATGGAGCCTCTATCAATTTTCATAGCAGAAAGACACCTGTAAAAGATACAAGACAGCTTTGGCTAGTTTGAGTGTTTCTTCCTTCAAAATAGAACCACTCTATTTTGTTCCAAGTGGAGTTTGACTTAGTTCCTCCAAAATCATGTAGGAGAGCCACACTACCATCTTCCTCTTAAAAGTTCCTGTCCTCATCATCTCCCACCGAATTCATACAGGGAAAAGAAATAAGCTATCTTAGAATAAACTCAGTTTTGGCAATCTAATGATTTGAACATTTGAAAAGGTATCTGGTTGCAATATTTGTGACGATAATCAGTGAAATATCTATTCTAGAACAGATAAGAATCAGAATTAGAAACAGGACTTTTGGGTCCTGTCAGAAAACAGAAAAAAATCAGAAAGAGGAAAAAAAAATGTTCCTGGTCCTTTCTGCCTGTAAATGACTGCTGATCATTCAGTCTTCTGATTATGCCACACAGAGTATTTTTATTATATGCACAGAAAATCCAATGCAAGTGTCTGAAAAACAAGATGAAAACTATCATATTCTAGTTCTCTGAGCAACTATGGTAAAAACAAGAGGAATAGTGATTGTATTTTCCAGTTTTTTCTTGTGCCAGTTGATAACAGGAGTAAGTCTTTGCATGCTAGCTTTCTTCCCTTTCTATTTTTCTTCTTGTTTTAATACATATATGCTAAAACAGCACATCTAATCTCAGTAAGTCAAACAGAAATCCTACAGGGACTGGATTTCTTAGTGTGTATTTCCTAGTGATCTGCTCTGAATGTGTCGTATGTAGGATATAATGCATTTTGCCATTTTGTATTTATGGTTTGGAGGATAATAATTTTTAAGACATGGATCAGAAGCAGTCTTTACAAGTATGGTTTGCTAGGAAAGGGGAAAGAACATCCTAAAATACTAAAAGGACAATTAATTCAATCAAAGATACTGACATTAGTGTAATTAAGATAGCTATGGCTGGCAAGAGTTACCAGTAGCTCAAGATTTGAGGATTAAAGATGAAATGTGGATCTTTCTAGGGATTTGCTACTTTTAGTTTAAAAAATTATAACAGTGGTTTTATTTAATATCTCATTACAAAAATAAGAAAACTTGCTGATCTATTACAAGGCTGTTACAAAACTGCTGATGAAAATAGCAAGATTTACACTAGGGAAAAAAATCAAAACCCACTTTAAATAAACTGGAGGATAATGTATACTTTTAAAATGTATTTAGAATTTCAGAAAAAGTTAAAAGAAAAACTTCTGTGTGTGTCTATATGAGGGGGAAAAAAAAGAAACAATAGGTAACATCCCAAAACAGCAAACTTGAGAGACCATGTAACCCAGGGAAGTGTTTAAGAAGGTTCTGCTGAAGTCTGGAGGCATAGGAGTAACAGAATGGGGCAAGAAGCTTCAGGAGGATTAATTAACCATGCTCTCTACAGGCTTCTGGAGTAATAAATGTCCTTTCAAGAGGCTATTATTGATTTTTATGGTAGTTATTGGGAGAATTAACTGAATATAAGGATGGAAACAGGAGAAATTAAAAATAGAGGAGGTTACTAAACAAGGAGAAAACGGCAAATTAAACTGATTTCACAAAAGCAGTTTCAGTACTCCCAGGTACCTGGAAGGACAGGTCTCTTGGAAAGTTGATTTAAGGCATAAGAGAGTGCAGGAAACTTAGCAGAAAAGAAAACACATAGCAGGTTATTCTGATGGACAAGAGAGACAAAACCGAGGCTCAGAAATCAATACACCTGCATAAGCATAGGGCAGAATTGAAGAAATATACAGAGGGAGCTTGGATAAAGCACTAAGGAAGAGTAAAGAGAAAATGTTATTTACTACCATAAATTTGTTAGAACACTGAAAATCTGAAAAAGTAGCTGTCAGCAGTTTACTGGCAAAAAAAAATAAAAAATATGATGGTAGTTTTAAACAGTATCTGTTGTACAGATCTGCTTTTGTTAAATACTTTTAATTAGTGAGAGGCAGAGAAGAAGAAAATACCCTTTTTAAATAGGCACTAAGCTAGAAGGGAATTAAAATATTCTGGAAAATAGGACTGTAATTCAAAACATTTAATAAACTGGACATATTATCCAGAAGACATTCCATATATACAAATGTAAATTATTCCACTCAATGATAAAACCAAGTCAATCCCACAGATGTAGACAGACTGGTAAGCAGAAAGACTGAGCAAAAAATATTTAATCATTATACTGGACTATAAATTAAACATAAGGCAGGTTAGAAAGTTGCTAAATTCTGGAATTTATCAATGACTGTTCTCCCAGTCAAGTTAAAGGATGAGAAGACTGAATATTGAACAATAAAAAGTTTTCTCCAAAACACTAGTCTAACCTGTAAGTATGCAGGAGTAACTGAAAAGTACAAATTGAAACAAAATTCCTCATTTTTTCTTAATTAATTCTGTGTCATTTTTTTAATCCTTCTGATATTATTTTGTTAGTGCACATACTTTCAAATTAAAGACTCAATTCATTAAGACATACAGGGCAGAATGGGTGTGGGGCATTTTTCTGCAAAAGAGCCTGCCTTGAAAGTTGTGTTAATAGACAAGCACATTAGCCCTCTTAATGCTGCAAACACAAAGTGATTTTTAATTTTGCATTGTGCCTAATACTTTGAGGAGCACATTCCCTAGTAAATCTATTTTCAAATAATGTGTTTTACTTACACTGATTGGCAAACAAGCCTTGTGCCTCAACATGAGCTGCTAAAACCACTGCAACTTTTTTAGGTATATTAACAATTCAGTAATTTGCCTAAAATGACAAACAGAGAAGGACTACTATGAATGGTGCAGAATTAAAACCATCATTTTAATTAAAAATTAGATTTCCTTTAAGTGTAAATGAAAATTGAAAGTATGTACTGACCCCGGCAGGCTCTGCAGTAATTAATTCCAATCACTCCTGGAAGCCATTCCTGGTATAGTAATGAAATTTGCACAATAACTTTTTATTAAGACAATAAAATTGATGCACGGTAGTGACTTTATATCATACTCTCCCTATCCTGTGTGTATATATGTATTGCTGGCTGACCAATGCAGATGGTGGCCGGTCCCAGGCCCATTTACGCCAGTTGGTTCCCACCCTGGGAGGCGCGCAGGCCTGCAGGGGCTCCCTGCTCATTATCCATTATCCATTATCCGCGATCCATTATCCACTGCCCATTATCCATGGAAAGCGGAGCGCGCGGGCGGACGGCGTGGGAGCGCCCCCTGCTGCCGCACGGCTGCCACTGCACCGCCCCAGGCTTGGGAACAGCTCCAGCGAGGGAGCTGCAATCCACAGCCCCTCCGGGCGATCCACATCTCCTGTGGGCGATCCACAGCCCCCCCGGGTGATCCACAGCCCCTCCGGGCGATCCACATCCCCTGTGGGCGATCCACAGCCCCTCCGGGCGATCCACAGCCCCTCCGGGCAATCCACAGACTCCTTGAGGGATCCACAGCCCCTCCGGGCAATCCACAGCCCCCGTGGGTGATCCAAAGCCCCCGTGGGTGATCCACAGCCCTCCTGGGCGATCCACAGACTCCTTGAGGGATCCACAGCCCCTGAAGACGATCCACATCCCCTGTGGGCGATCCACAGCCCCCGTGGGCGATCCACAGCCCCTCCGGGAATTCCACAGCCCCCTGGGCGATCCACAGACTCCTTGGGCAATCCACAGCCCCCCTGGGCGATCCACATCCCCTGTGGGCGATCCATAGTCCCTCCAGGCAATCCACAGCCCCTCCGGGCGATCCACAGACTCCTTGAGGGATTCACAACCCCCCTGGGCAATCCACAGCCCCTTGGGAGATCCACAGCCCCTGTGGGCAATCTGCTCCCGCACAGGGAAATTCTTCCTCACTTCCAGGTGGAACTTCCTGTCCATCAGCTTCTGCCCATTGCCTCTTGTGGCTGGGCACTACCGAAGAGAGCCTGGTTCATCCTCCTGATTTTACACCCACTGATGGGGTCTACTCTCACTTTTCTCCTCTCTAGGCTAAATAGGCCCAGCTCCCTCAGCCTTTCCTTAAAAATGAGGTGCACCAGTTCCCTGACCATCTCCATGGCTCACCTTCCCACCTAAACAAAGGCCATGGAGCCCTCACACCAGCTGAAATCAGCCCAACAGTAACAACCTCCTCTGCACCATCAGCCAGCATTTCTGCGTGGGCTCCAGCTCCAGGGCATGACTTCTCCTCTACTCCTGCAGCTCAAACAAAACCCAAACTAATCCAGACAATGCTAAAATAACCACATTTCAGAACTAATACCAGTATTAGAAACCAAATCATATTGCTTTTCCTTTCTTCCTGCTGAAACTCAAGAATTTACCTTAAAAGTAACTGTGACTGCATCTGAAATTATCAGAAGCGTCATTTCCACTCAAAGGCTGAAGAGCACACGGGAGCTGCTCAGGCTTAGCACAGTGAGATCCCAAGGCTGATGAGGGTTCTCAGCAGGGCATCCCCGCCTGGCATCTGCCATGTGCCCCTTCAGCTCTGGCATCAGTCCAATCTGTACAGAAGCACTGGTTTTATTTACACTTTTTCAAGGAGCATGGATTAACATTATTTCTTTTGAATTCAAGAAGCAGCCTAGAAGTTGAGAATTAAGACATGGTTTTGTAGTGTGACTAAGAAAACACAGGATGAGATCTCTAATTTCAAAATGCCAGTTACCTGCTACCAAAAATGGAAGGGAGCAGTCACATCCAAGACTTTCTCACTGCCTTTGCTGAATCCTATTTCAAAGGCAAATCATGTCTTCTAAAACTAGGAACTATACTATATACACTATATTTAGGTCTAGAGCAAAATTTAAAATTTTACTTTTGCATAACCCTGTTTCATTTTGACTTGTAACTAACTTGCCATCACACTTAGAGTGACAGAAGTAATATCTAAAATAAACATATCCTTGAAAAGGCACCATCCATTAGTATCTGAGAACATTTCAAATTATAAATAACTATTTAAATAGGCAATGTAAAAACATTTTAAAACTTTGTTGAAAAACTTTAATTTTGTAAAAACTAAATATGCAGACATGCAAACACCCACCATGTGCATGTACACAAGGCCTTGCAAATGAGCTTGCTTAACCAAGAACTGAGAACTGGTTGCTTATTACAAAAAAATGTTAGACACAACCAGATTATAACTGTAACAAAATCAAAAGATTAAACACATAAACTTAACCAAAGCTTTCTGTTTGGTGACTGAAAGCTGTCTACGGGCAGGAGGAATGCCTGGGTGACTTCAGCTGCATTAGAAAAGTCCTACAGATCAGGTTCCTCTTATCACATGACTTAAGATGATGTGAGTTCTCTGGAGAATGGCAGAAGGCAGATAAAACCCTGCAATTATTCCTAATTTCATTGTAAACAAATGGAAGATACTAAATTTTCTAAAAAATATTGTTACTCATGACACCAAAAGTCTTTGTATTATCTTTCAATCTTCATTGTTAATTTGACCAGCCTGTAATACAGCACTAAAACATATCTGGAAACTGCATTTTGGTTTATTTTCCCCTGAGCCAATTACTATTTTAGTTGCAAATTATTCAACTGATTGACTAATAAAAACAGCATACAGAAAAGCCTGAGAGATTAGATAAAAAAAATGTAATAATTGAAGATTATCAGGGTTGATGGAAAATAATGGAAATTTACTGAAGTAAAAAAAGTTCAAAGAACAGAGTTTATGGACTAAAAAGAAATTGAAATACCTAAATCAATACACATTTCAAAAATGCAAAAGATATTTTCCATTAGAAAAAAGCCTTTAAATTGCAAAAAGGTTAATATTCTTTTTGTATAGACTAGATTTTTTTTGAAACACTAACATTAGAAAAAAAAATTATACTATATAGATTATATATGTATATATGTATGGGTATCAGATAAAAGATGGAATTTTATACACTTACACTTTGTATCAAATACACCAAGTTAGTAATACTACCATCCAAACTACTTAGCAAAAAGGAATCTTTATTAAAAAAATATATTCAGGAAATTATAACTTTCAGTGACAGTCGCAGAACAGACATTTGGTGTCTGTCTCACCTCTGAGATCTTCCAAAGGAAAATTACAGAATCATGGAATATTCGGAGTTGGAAGGGCCCCATGAGGATCATCGAGTCCAACTCTGAAGTGAATGGCCCATGTGGGGATCAAACACCCAACCTTGGCATGATCAGCACCCTGCTGTCACCAGTTATTTCAAGTTGTAACTGCTGTCACCAGCTATTTCAAGTCTGAAAAAGTCCAATTACAGCAGGGCCTATCCTGCACCCATTTTGGATACATCAAACAAAAGGTACTCACTGCTTTCTTCAAATCAGTTCTTGAACTATCAGCTTGTTCCAGGTCAGTGTTTGCCCAGTCACCAACCATAAAGACTAAAGCAAAGCATTGCCTAAACCACCAAAATTATCACCTTACTATCGCTTAGTATTTCATTAACCTAAAGAATCAGTGCAAAGTGACCAAGAATGTTGTTTAATGTTTCAAATCAAATTAAATATGAAAGTAAGGGCCTTATTTTCCTCTAACCCCAAAATTCTGTAATAAATAATTCCTATATTTTAATAAATTTAATTTAAAAACTGAATTTGCTATAATAAACTTCTTAAAATGCACCTGATAATTAAGTTTCTTGAAAACATGCTATAGTCAACATATTCCAGGCAGGAGGTAAACTCCATTATACAAATCAAGAGTACTGTCTGGCACCTGATTTGGCTTTGGAACAGGCTGCAGTTAAGGCAGATATCCGCTAAGTGGCATTAGCAACCCAAACACCTAATTTTGACCAAAAAAAATCGTAATACAGAGCACTTTACCTCCTACAAACAAATCGATGGGAAATATTTCCTTTGAATGAGTAATGTTATTAAATTTCGTCATAAGCTTTGGAATAATTCCAAACAGCATTAGCAATTTACTTTTCAGATCAAGACATTTGCAAATATTTAGCAGGATGGTCAGATTAAAAATAAAACCATCATGAGAAAAACATTAAACAAAGCAACCGAAATATGGGAGCAATATTAATTCAAATTGAGACACATAAAACTACAGCAAGGTATTTTAAAAGTAGTTGGGATTTCAGAAGTGCTATAAATCAACAAGCTTTTGTGAAGTGCAAAAGTGTAAATGTTTTGTTACACCAAACATTTACTTTACATAAAACTTTAAAAAAAAAGGTAATTCTAATAATTTAGATATACTGATGCTACCTGATTCTAGAGAGCATAAAAGATTACGACAACTGGGAGAGTAAGAAAACTACTACACTAATTATTTAAGGATTTGTTTTCAAAATATTAATTAAGGGTTAATGACTGTAAATATAGGGTTCTGAAAACTGTTTACTGGAAAAGTGCCTTTAGGACCCATATAAATACCAGAGAAAAGTATTAGAATAGAATGCTCATTTAAAATAGTTTTCCCCTAGTCCTATTGTTTGTCCCTGGTCTTTTATCACTGTCAGTTTGTTCATACATAAACAGCTCATGAAAATAAAGGGGGTGGAAAAATCAGTATTACTGTATAAAAGATTACAGAAAGATTAAATGAGCAAGTACTTCTGTCTCTCTGTCTCATCAAAGCATATATTTTAAGCTTGTGAAATATCCTATATATGCACTCAAAATTCTCAGCATACTTCAATGCTACAAGGAGTAAGACATTCCTTTTCTTTTAAGCGATTTTTTTCTTCTCACAGGCCACAGAGGAATTGCATTAGGACATAGTCCTTTTTCCCTACATCCGCCTACGACAAACATTTGCTGCAAGTCAGCGACTCCAAAACCAAATTGTTTACAATTAACTCAAAAAGCCATTAAAAAATTGTTTCTTTGTTCCAGTTGGAAAGAGAGACAGCCAGATGTGTGGCTTGTTGATCTTGCTCTTTTCTGACCTCTGAGTGTAGGAAGAACTGCAGCTGAGGAAGGAAGTCAGCAAGTTGTGTTAATGAAGGTGAACATTGCAAAAAAAGGGCTTGTAATTTCTTTTCATTAAAGAAAAATATATTTGAAAGATTTTTTTATTAAAAAAAAGGAGATAATACAAGGCCTTATTTTTTCCAGTGGGTGAAAAATTAGAGCCTCTGTTCCAGAAGAAGTTCACTCAGTTTGCGTCTTTTGCTACTTTTGAAAAATTTTACCCTTAATTTCAAAACCTTCATGAAGTTTCATTGAGGTGTCTGTAAATTAGCAGACACCTCATCATTAACACCTGCTGGAAACCTGTCATTCTTTGAGGATGTGAATCTCAGGAAAAGCCTTTTAATTTTAGGCTCTGAGTCACAGTCTAGCCGCACAAACCAAAATCTGGCATAAAGCTGAATTCCAGATTGAGTGTGCCCAGTTCTTGGGAAAACACATCTGGCCAACAATACAAGGCAACCCCTACAATCACCGCAATACTTTTCCTCACAGCTCTCCCTGAAACACATTTATGCATTATACCTGTAAAATACCTGGCAATGAATTAACCAGAGGTCTTAACTTCGTTATGAGGTACTCCTCACAACCGTACAGAACATGCCCATACAAGATACTCTGTGGAATAAAAACAGTCTCAAAAACTGCACAGCAACAGGTGTGAAATGCTATCATCTTGTCTGTAAACTTTTAATTACTTTCTAAAAAAAATGTCTGAAATGCATTCTGAAATTCTACGACCATAGTGCTCTTCATTTTATCAAGATACCTGAGATGTTAATAAGTTATCATGGCCTAAGGTAAGCTAAGGACACCTTTGTGTGTGAAATACAAATTCACTCCAGAGATTCGGCTTTAGATATTAATTCTGGCACTCAACATCAATCCTTAAGCAGTTAGTGAAGCCTACTCCAGATATCCAACTTAATTGTCTGGATTAGGCTAAATGTTTGATCTTGTTCTCCCTGCAAACTTCATCTTAAAACAGCTCGCACTACTTTTGGTGAAAAATACGCCTAATTCTTGTCAAGCAGTTACTATTTTAAGAACATATTTACCATGTGAAGACCTGAGTATAATCATAGTTTATCTTCCAACTGTTTATTATGATATCATTTAATTAAGAAACTTTCCAATGTATTCTTAGAAAACAGGAAATTGAAAATGAAATCTAGTTTACTCTCTTCCCACCCCGTATTCTCCTGCTCCCAAGGTCATTTAAAAAAACAACAGTAATAGATCACCATATACATGTATACACAAAACGCTTCTGAAAACAGTTATACTATTATTTAATCTGATAAGGATGTGCAAGGACATTCTCTATTCAAACATGAAGAAGTAAAGCAATAATTCATGTCACATTTTTCAAAAATTGTAAGGGATACTGGCCATTTTAAAAAACAGTCTACAAGATTAAATTTTCCTCTTTGCACCGACAGAAATTAAAATCTTATCATGTAAAGTTCTCAGCACTGCTCAAACAGCTCACACTTAAGAGCACAAAAAATTGCTTCTGCTGCATTAGTATTTAGAATTTATCATTGGCTTTTAACTTTTATATTAGGATTTGGTTTTCAGAACTGCTCCTTTTACACAAAAAAATTACACAAAAAAATCTTAATATGCTTCTGCAGCTTGTATTTGGTTAGTCTGAAAAAAATTAAACTTTAAGATCAGTAAAGTCATATTTGAGGGTTTAATTTTGAAAAGAAGTCTTCACTGTAAAAGGTCTAACAGCCAACAGTTAGGACTTCAAAAATGTATCAGGTAAAAAAAATACTAACTAATTTTCTTACCAGGTTTAATTCCTACCAGTTTATTATTTTCTACCAATGAACTTAATAAAAACAGTGAACCATGCTGTAGTAGTATTAACTTTATAGGGAATAAATATGAAATAGTCCATAATTTATTAAACCTTTATTTCCTCATTTCACTCCCTTTTTTTACCTCTTCATTTCCTGTTTCTTACATATCGAGAGAATTCATCTCCACTCCTACCATTTTTCCTTTTATTTTTCCTTCTCATTCTACTTGTCCTGTCTCTAAGATCTCCCTTCAACTCATCTCAGTCCCAGCCACTGGAGTGGATAAATCCATGCTGAACACCCGTTTTTGAGATTATCTCCTCTCTGGCTCAGAAGGTTTGTCCTGGGCCATTAATTTTAGTTGAAATGCTATTATAAAATTTAATAGGTATGTCATGTACATAATTCCTATTTCAACTCACACATGACTGTAACAAAATAGAAGGTTGGAAGCTCTTTTAACAGAGAAAGTAAAACCTAAAAAGAAAAAATGCAAAATAGCTTTGCTGGTTGTGTACACAGTGCTTACAAGTTCACATCAGTAGTTTAAAGCACAGAGAATAATTTCCTACCCTGCAGAAATTGTCAAAGCTCTGATTGCAGTCTTTCATCTTAAGTCTCTCCTGCCACCACTCCCATCCACCTCCTCTTGGACCTGGGTTTGTTCACCCATCCAATGAAATGAAACAGGAATATCCCTGTCCTTCAGCTACACTAGTTACACATCCTTTGTGACCTTCTAGTGATGAATCTCTTCTCCTTCTCATCTCTTCACTCTGCAGGTGGCTGTATTTCTTTTGAACAAACCTACACATGATCAGCAAACACCTTTATTTTGACAGACTGCCCTGACTCCACCTGGGTACTGTGAAGCGGCGGTGATAGAAACCCAGTCAGGCCGCTGCTGTGTTGGGCTTGCCTGCAACAAAAGGAAGTTTTTGTGGTCTTTTGCCCACAGCACCACTTGCTGGATGCCTCCCACAGCAAACTGAATTAAAGACAGCATTCACTGTTACTAAAGCAGGGTTAACTTAAAGAATCCTTTCCATATGCAATGGTTTCCATCTCTCTGGGAAACCACTGGATCAAAACTACCATCTCATACAGCCTTACTACTGACAGTACAGTTAAGATACTATGGCCTTTCAGAGTTTAGGTGTTACATGCTGCCAGCACTCCAGGTCAAATGTCCCATCTGCTTCACGCTTCCCAGGAATCCAGGAACGTCTGGCAAACTGCACTGTCTGGGTCCCATCCAGAACCGATGCCCGTGACTCTCAGCCCTGCAGCCCCGGCACAGTGCTGACCACAACTCAGCCGCACGTGAAGTGTGACAGAGATGTCCCTTCTGGTCGCTATAATCTTTGTAGAAAACACAAGAAGCCAGACTGGCACAACCTCCAGTATTTCACTAAGAAGTAGTTTGTTTCCAGTGACAAATTTTCTTTTAATTACATCTACAGATCAAAACCTTCTAGTTCATCTCTATCACCTTCTGCTTCCCCCTCAGCTATTGAAGTCTGCAGCTGTTCACAACCTCTTCATAGTCCTTCTCACGTAACAAACCTTTCCTTGGAGCAGAGAGAAAGAAGTTTAAACCAAATAAAACAGTTTGTTGCTGCAAGTACTGGCACTGATTCCCTTGCATTGATACCAGTACTTGTGTGAATCTGCAGTGAGCTGATGCAGAGGTCTAAACTGACAGAAGAGTAACCCTCCAGGAAGCCTTTGAAATCCCACAGATTTTCACCAGCAAATTCCCTAAACCGTCACATCCTGCTGAGTGAAGGTGTTGATTCAAGAGAGGAGGCAGACAGCATTCACCTAACACCTCCAGATGGCAATGAGCTAATAGAACAACTCTACACTTGATGACAACATGAAGTCCTGTACATATATTGACCATACAGAGTAGCTGGTGTGGTTTCTCTCAGGGAACATAAGACATTTAGGACAAATTAACTATTAGCATTTAAAATCTCGAGTAACATTGGACTCATTCAACAAACATATAAACAATGCACAAAGCAAAGTCCAGCATATTGCACTCTTTAGCTTTCTCACAATTCACGTGTAAAAGGAAGAGGGTACTTAACACAAACACACAGTTATGTCTTACCTAGAAATAAAGTGGTTCCAATTCACATTCAAAAATCCAAAGAGGTGATGTTAAACATTCAACGTCCGTCTGTCATGAAAAACATTCAAGATTACACTTGGGGTCAGCTTTGCTCTTCTCTATCTCAATTTTGGAATAAAACTTTCTCATTTAAAAAAGAAATTTCCACGAGAAATGGAAGTTATTTTATTCAAAGTGAGATTTGTAATACCCAAAAATTTCTGTAATAATACCGTTAAAAATTGCAGCTGGGCTGAAATGATCAGGTATTCAAACTAAATTTTATCCCATATAATTCTGCTGAATAGATTAAATTTAAGTTGGATTTTATAACGAGCCATTGCCAAGACTAATACAGCCAAAGGAAGATAATGTGCACTGATAATGGTATGCATTATATCAAGAATTAAAAGATATAATAATGAAATCTTGGAAATGGAATACATTTCCAAAACATTTAGCAATCTAGTTTAAAGGCTATATTTATTTAAAACAATATTTATATTGAAAAAAGTCCAGTTAAAGCCGTTCTAATTTCAGAAAATAATTTTTCCAATCTTTTGAAACCACTGAAATAAAGAATGTAATTTAAATGCCCAGTACTGATAATTTCATTTTCCGAGTGTTGCAGCTGGGGAGGTCACTCGAAAAACAAGGGGAGCAGGCCCTTCATAAAGTTCTATACAAACAACTATTTTAATGTTACTTTTTCAACTCTCTAAATAAAATAACTTAAGAGAGATGCAAGCTTGCTCCCAGAATAAAGGTGAAAGTAACAAGGAAAATAAAGCCACTACAGAAAAGCTTGGAGGTGAACTTTGATTTCAGCTACAACCTAATAATGGTAATATAGCTCCACAAACACTTTTCCCAAATATTCAGTTCCACTATCCTTACAGCCTCAGAGGTCAAGACATCCAGGTCATAAATCCTCTTAATTCAGCCTCATTAAGTTTTGGCTTTGAAAAACACATGGTTGTGTTTCTGCAGCTATATTTATAAATATGTGACTAAAAACTGGGTTTAATCTAACTATGGACTTTTATTCATTTAACTTCAAAACCGTAACCTTGATTGCTGCCTAAAGAGGAATTATCTCTTGAAATTGCTGTGGTGCAGCGGAGATTGGGCTTTTTTTCCTAAAAATATGTTCCTTACTGCAAATTGTAACAATTCATTATAAAAGCAGGTTAAATTATATCAAAATGTAAGGCTAATTTCCCAAGTAGAGCACCCACACAGGAACTAATTAGGAAGAGCTCCTCTGTGTAAACAAATCTTTGTACCAATTAGTAGCTGGTCAAGTCAGGGAACTCCCTCTCTCTAGAGGAAAAACATTTTTTTTCTTTCAGCATTGCTTTATTTTGCTGCTGCCTGCAAATTCTCTCCAGTTCTTTACCAATCCATGGTATTTGCAACTTACATTTCAGACACTTTGATGGGAACTCGGTCAAGATTTGGAAAAAAAAAATTGCAGGAGAAGACTCATAAAAATCACAGAACCAGGACTTCAAAAGAGATGTGAACAAATCCTGCTCTCTGCCTAAGCCAATTCTGTCCCAAGGGTTTAGACAGACCAGAACAATAACAGTGAAACGACTCAAAACAAACAGTGAAATAAATGAAAAAAGTACATGGGTAGAATAATTCTCAATTGTTGCTCTATAATAAGAAAAGCAAACAAATAAAAACCTCAAGGCGAGAATATTATGCCCAGATAGCATTCTGAAAGCGTCAGTGCGGTGCAACAGTAAAACTGCATAAAGGAAGGTTTTCAATAGGGCCTGAGTGTTCATTTATCATTGATGATGTTCAAATCTGCTCCACAGCTGTTCTGTGCAAGTCTGAAAGTACCAGAGTTGACTCTTACCTTGTTGAAGATGATCCAGAGCCTTCCCAATACTTAAACAGAGGCTGCAATCTGTGGATTTTAAAATTTATTTAAAAGGATCGTTATTAATGAAACTGTTTTAATTAACGAGTAAAAATCAGAACAGTTACTTAAATGCCTTCAATAGAGAGTAACTTCCCTTTTTTCAAAAGCAAAGAGTACTCTGCAAGGTGTCTTCTACTATGCATTACTCCCAGAGCCAAAGGCCAATTAACCTCGTACTAGTGCACACCAGAGTAGTGAAGGACTGCTGCAGAAACACCTCAGCACAGGGAAAGGACTGGCAGCACCTCACAGAACCCAGACACCCACCCTTTCCACAGAGCAGTGACGGAGTAAGAGACAACTCCTGACCCCTCAGTGCTACAGGGCTGCAAAAAACACCTCTAAATACTAATGTTTAGTACAGCATTTACTGCTTGAAGATGTAGAAAACATGTCCCCTCTTGACCCAACAGCAACAAAAAATCACAGGTCTGAAAGACTATGGAATTCCATCACTAATTACATTTATATAGAAAAACTGAATTTTGGAAAGAAAACCCCAGCAACTATCAAGGAGAACAGCCTGTTCAGCTGAATTATAAAATGACAAAACCTTTGCAACTATACAGAATAGATATCCCTCAGCACAACTCAAGCAGTAACTAGGACTGAATTAGATTTTTAATCAAATACAACATTCTGGAAGTCTGCTTTTTAATCTTTAAAAACAATTACCTCAGATATCTCAATTTTGTTCAGTATAAAACAAAATGAAACAAAAAATCAAATGGGATGTAAAAACAAGGTCAGTGTAATTTGCAGGGTTAATGTGATTAGCAAGTATGAAATGGGCATTAAAAAAAAGACTACAAACAGATGCCAGAAAGCATGTACTGTCTGTGAGCAATAACTGCATGGAATGGGCTGCTAGGCAAGTTCACTGAGGTATCACATTTGGATTGAGAGAGATGCCATTGAGTAAGAAAGCCAATACCATGGGCAGGAAGGAGGATAAACTACTCTGAAAAGTTTAGAACTTCCAGTTTGGTATCTTTAAAATATTCCTTTTAAAGTGAAGATAAACATCCCAAGATTGGTATCAGAGTTTTCCATGGGAAAGCTGAGGGAAATGAAGAGGAACAGCACTTTAATGAGTTCAGAAAATAACTAATTATCAAGACACTTCTTACAACGCTGTGACTTAACCACAGGGTGAAGAAATGTATTTATGAGCAACCGCTCTTGTTCTTGGGAGAATTTGCAAGTCAGAAAGAAAGGAAAATGATCATTTCTTAAACACCAGCCTGGTAAAAATGTACTGAAATAAATAAGGCACTCTGGAAACTTTAGTAAAAACTTTAATGCTGCTCTAAGGGAAGGATATTAACAGGGAGGCAAACCATCACATATTAACACAGGAGAGAAAATTCTCTTTTACTATTTTGAGAAGCTACAGCTAGTCGATTTATCTCTAGTTAAAATGCATTTATACAATGAAACACAGGAGTCAGTTTGGTTCCCTTAGCGTAGTAGTCTGGGGGACCTGCTGGGAGCAAAGCTTATTATCCACCCAGGGATTTGAACAGTCGTAGTTCACAACCAATTTGACTTAAGGAAAAACACAGCTGCTATTTTGGAAGTTTCCTGCTGTGTAAGAAATAATTAAGGCTCTACGATCAGTATTCAACAAAGCATAAATAGCAGAGATGCTAAATTAATTCTATTTGGAAAGAAGGAGTTAAATGAGGCTGCATTACAATACGGACTACATAATGTTCAAAGGTAAAAGAGTTAAATGAGAGAAGTGTGCGTCAGAGTCCAAATTCTCTATCCTAACTATGCAACCACAACATAATTTAGAAGTCCTTTACTCAAGAAGTAGAAAGTGCAAGTTCCAAAATGAAGCAATGAATTTTATTCCGATTTAAAATACAAAAACAAAAAAAGGAGCAGCAGCTGAACCCACTTATCAATGTTAAAACTGAAGAAGCACAGACTCATTAAAACCTCCACTACCAACCTGGCACTATTTAAATCTTATGCAGAAAAATGCGAGAGATGTCAATGGCAAGACAGGTAATTCAGGGCAGTTCATCCTTAGACCATCCTGACCTCAGCTTCGACTCTCTCCCCACGCAACTCTCAAAGCACAAACTGCACCAGGAATTCCCAGCCCAGGAATGGCACTGTCCGTGTGGGGACTGGGATCACTGGACCACATCCAGGTGGAGGAACACATGACAAGGTTACCAAGAAGCCCATGCCATCCCAACAGGTATTCCTCATGTCCTGTGGGAGCGAGGTGGTGAGACAGATGGCTGTGCTCTTCGGACTGGAGTCAACCCCGAGTTGTCTGTTGGACCAGACACTGTTAAGTCATTAGGATGCTAATAGCTTTAACACTGCTTAAAGAAAAAAAACACCCCCACACAAAACTTCACACCCTGCAGTTTTTGCTAAATATAAGGTTAGACTTGCACCTCCTAGACAGGAGCAAACAGACAATTAGAAGAGGGCTGAGACATCTGCTGAAGACAGGGATTCCCCAGGGAAAAGCTAAGGATGATGCTAACTCAGGTTTGCACTAGCACTGCTCCTTTAGCTAACAGAAAGCAAAGCTTAGGTCAGGGATAAATTTTACTCTACTGCCAGGATATACATCCTCTGTTTGAGGACACTGTAGATGCCATCTGCTAAACACTCAGTTTTTTCCTTTTAATTTAACATGCCAGGCCATAATTCTTCAAATATGTATTTTTTTAAAAACAAGTGCTTTCAAAATGGCTGATTATACTTGTGTATTCTCTGGGGCTTGTCTTATAAAAGAAATATGAAACTCAATTATTCCATGATTTTAAGTGGCTGTGGCTCATTTTTCCTGCTTCCCAGACAGCTTCTCCCTTCCAGGCTTGAAAGAATTTTTCTTCTACCTTCCTAAGCACACAATGACAATGCTGTCACTGCCTTCCCAAAGAAGCTGCTGAATCCCAGCTTCCTGGCATGCAGGATCTGTGGCCACATATATGTCAGAAAATAAAACAGACCAGGGCACACAGCCACATTCTGGGCTTGGAACCAGCAAACATGTTACGGCTTGTAGCTGGACAACTCAAATCCTATTCTTCCATACAGCCCAGCCAGATCCAAACAGACTTTTGGAAACAGTCCATTGTCTCTCCCAATCCCAGAACTATGCTTGGGCATTATCTGGGAAAGTGTTAGTTGGCATAGAACAAAACTGTGTCATGAGCAGGACTAAAAATGTAACAGTAGAGTCGCATGCCATGCCCACTCCTTATTTAGTTCCTGCTATGAACATGCATCATAAATACAGTACCCAGCTGCTTCTGGAGAACATCATTTTTGGAAGTAAATTCCATAACCAGCCAAATGCATTTCAGAATTAACAGATCACCCTTGCCTAGGTGGTTGTTGCTTTCAAATCAGGGGAACAGACCCACATAATCATGTAACATCTGAGCATTTGTGTTTCCGTGAGTATCATATGCAGCACATGTGAAAATTTGCATTCTCTAGGTTTTGGAGCTTTTTAATGTGTTCAGATGAACTGAACATGAGCATCTGATTTCTTAATTTCAGCAAGCCTGGACTGCTGCCAGTAGACCATTAGCCCTGATTGTCAGCTGGTATAAAATGGGCATAGCTCTATCAACTGCATTCCAATGCACAGCTGAGATTCTGCTTCTCCAAACTTCACCCACATCGGAATGATGGGCAAGGAAGAAATTCATCTTACAAGATCAACATTTTAGGAACAAATCACTGGGTTTTTTTCAATAGTTTACACAGTTATATATGTCTTCATAAATTTCTTTTGTCTAAAGCAGAAATCTCAAATTAATTACTTTTAAAAAATTAATGCAAACCTGAACTGAAAGCATTTACCCTTATTTTGCACAAAAAGGAACACAAGCAAGAAGTTCTTGGAAAGACAAGAGAGGCACATAAGACTCTCCAAAGGAAAACATAACTACCGTGGTGCAAATATGGATGTAAATATTGTACTTGTCAAGAATTACTGCGTGTAAAACTTTGTATAGAAGTGATTATGCAGTGTCATAGGGGACTGAAAAATCATCCTGATCATACAAAAACAGACAACCCTTTCACAACGGCTGACCTACAGATGATGATCTCCAGTGCCAACTCCTTACCTTGGAGTTATAAGTGCAACAGTATACTGTGTGCTGGGTTTCTGTAGCAAGGCTTTGGTAGTGGGGAGGGCAGTGAAGGGGAACAGGATGGGATGATACAACTTGCCACTGACCCCGTCAGTGATGGTGGCAGCACCTCTGGGATAACTGAGTTAAGAAGGGGGAAAAAACTGCTGCAGAAGAGGAGCTGAAGAGAAAATGAGAGCATGAGCTCAACAGCCCTGCAGACCCAAGGTCAGTGCAGAAGGAGGGGCAGGAGGTGCTCCAGGTGCTGGAGCAGAGATTCCCCTGCAGCCCCTGGTGCAGCCATGGAGAGGCAGCTGTGCCCCAGAGCCCATGAAGGACCATGGGGGAGCAGAGATCCACCTGTAGCCCATGGAGGAGCCCACAGTGCAGCTGGAGGGTGCCTGAAGGAGGCTGTGACTCTGTGGGAAGAGTCTACCCTGGAGCAGGCTCCTGGCAGGACCTGTGGCCTATGGAGAGAGGAGCCCACCCTGGAGCAGGTTTGCTGGCACCCCGTGGGGCACCCACAGTGGGGCAGCCTGTCCTGAGGGACTGCAGCCCTTGGGAGGATCACATTGGAGCACTTCACAAAAAACTGCAGGCCATGGGAAGGACTCACATTAGAAAGGTTTATGAAGAACTGTCTACTGTGGGAGGGTCCCCATGCTGCAGAAGGGGAAGAGTGCGAGGAGGAAGGAGTGGCAGAGGTGGGCTGAACTGACTGCAACCTCCATTCTCCTCCTCCTTCTCTCATTTTTGAGGGAAAGAAATAGGAAACTTGACAGTGAAGTTGAGCACAGGAAGAAGAGTGGGGTGGGAAGAAGATGTTTTACAGTTTGGGTTTATTTCTCATTATCCTGCTGTGATATGATTGGTAATAAGGTAAACTAATTTCCCCAGGTGGAGTCTGTTTTGCCCATGACAGTCACTGGTCAGGGATATCTCTCTACCCTTATCTCAACCCACAAGCTTTACATTATGTTTTCTGTTCCCTGCCAGCTGAGAGCAGCTTTGGTGGGCACCTGCCATCCAACCAGGGTCAACCCACCTCAGTATTGACAAAACTGCTTATTACTCTGTAAAATCTTGAGCACCCATTTATAACTGTTGCAATACCAGCTTCCAATCTGGTCCAGTGAGTGCACCTAATAATCTACCTAATAACCATCTGTTCCAACTTAATAGTCCCAGATGAACTCCCACACTCTGATTTACCCATGAATACTTTAACTGTAGTGCCTTGAACTACAGGTACAATTTCAGTCTTCCGAAGAGATGAAAAGATGACAAATATATCTCAACAATGACATCAACACTCAAGACCACCACTCCAATAAACCATAAAATTGTCAGATCTTTCAAGAAAAACAACCAGAAGTCTACAACACAATAAAAACCCACCCACATACATGAAGTAACAAATTTATGAAATCCCAGTGATGATAACACTGCAGGCATGAGACAGACATCTGTTTTTCCTAGATGTTGGCCTACATCCTACTTCTGATGTAAAAAAAAAAAATGTCCAAAAATCAGCAGCTAGAGGAAAAAAAATACTTTAGATCCATTATTAGTATGGTCCTTTTGCTCTATCACCAGGATACCTACATTGATACTGAAAAAGGGTGATGCTAGGAAATGTAGGAAGTGACTGTCCATTACTAAGATCTTAATGTTCTCCAGCTCCCTTTGGACTCCTTGACAAAATGCTTCACTTTGTATGAAAGTACATGTTTGGGTCGAAGATCTCCATTTTTCATAGTTGTCAAAGAAAAAAGTCTGGTTTGCACAGACATGTTGCTGTGATTTCTAAAACATCTTGTGTTGGACTGAGTAAGAAGAGAGACAGCTGATTTGTATGCCCCCATGTCAAATCACTTCATAGCATCAGTAAATAAAGGGAGCAAGCAAGGCTGACTAAACCCAAGCTGATCAATACTGTGAATCATCGACTCAGAGATGGCTTTCAACACACAGGAAAGCCAGGACTTTAGCTGGCAGCATGGTTGGGAGTTGACCATCCTGGTGCTTGCTGAGCACTCTGATGCACAATCAGGAGCCCATCAAACACCATCTAGTAACCCATGCCAGAAACTGGGTGGAACTCATTTAGAGCTGCTAACTGCCCTTGCTCTGCACAGAAACTGTGACCCTCATCAGGGAGAGGGCTGTGCTTTTTGTCAGAATATGTCATAGGAAGTCAGGCAACTCTTGCTTTATTGTAAAAGAGAGTCACTGTGAGACTGCAGAGTAAGAGAGCTCAAGGACTTTGTGAAAAGGCAGAGTTGTCCAGATTCGATCTCTGAGCAAATTTTCAGAGAATCACCCAATTAGTTCTGCTTTCCGGAAAAACTGGAGAGGAAGCTTTTTAAAAGGGCAAAATTAGGCAATGAATTCAGCCATGCCTACCTACAGTCACTGGCACAAGATAGGAGAATACCACATACAGTCATTCCTTAACAACCAGCAGGGAAGTGTCTGCAGGTTTGGAGGACAGCCTAATCCCTAAGAACTGAAGTTATCTCCTTCCAAACTCATTTATATCCCTTCCCTTCAAAATCTCTCATCCATGCAGAAAGAAAAAAAAAAAAAAAAAGAAGAAAAAAAGTTATTATAAGAATGAAATGTCTGATTCTGACTGCAATGTCAGTTGCAGGAAATGCTACCACATACTTTGCCAGTAATACCACATTAAACACAGAAAGCAGAATGTTTTGTATCATGTACAAGAAACAAAGCTACCTGAATAACTCCCCCCCAAAGGCCCCCTCCCTCTGGCCCCAACCTCATCTTGTGATTCTCTCTAAAGCGAGTCATATGGCAGCACTTTTGTCCTTTTATGGGCAAAAAAAAAAGGAGAAAGGAAGTCAGCAGCTGAGCAGGACTGCAGTGCCACATGAATTAAGCAGCTCAGAGCTGTGCTGCTCCTCTCACATCCCTACTTCAGTGCATTATGGATAAGTACTCTCAGAGAGGGACACTATGAATTAACTTCCACTTAATGCATATATAATTACATGTCACTGAGTGTTTCACACTGAACTCATCACCACAGCATGTATTAAAAACCAAAGGATAGAAGGCATGTAATATATTTGCATTTGCTTATCTACCATCTCTGTCCTTTGTGTGAATGTCCTGTCAATAGCAGGCAAACCTCTTCTTGGGGAGACAGCTGTAGTGATAGTATCACACTGAGCAGCAATTAAAATTACAGTACTTTCTGCTGCAAGAATTTCCATGTGTTCCACACTGCCCCAGTGCCTACCACCCACACCCACCTCGGTCCTTTTCACCAGCAGCTCTACAAGATGGAATCGGGGAAAGTTATTAATAATCCAGTTTAGCACATTTGGCGCTTTTTTTGAGAGAGCTTACTACAAATTTCATTAGGTTAATGTAGAGAAAGGTAAATGACACATAAAATTCCCTGTATATCAATAATAAAAGCCTTATTGTTATTTTATCAATGGAAAGAAAGGAATTGTTTCTGCCTCAGTAACTGATACTAGACAATATGAGGACTCACATCCATAAATGGCTACAGTATTGAGAAATTATATAAAAACCCACCTCCTCTCCATGAACAGGTGATGGGATCAAGAACTTGTAAGTACTCCCATCTCCCATCCAAGCACAGGCAGCAGGATCCATCAGCCAGAGAACCACAGTGTGCACATAGCCACGGGCAGAACACCTGCTGTGAGTCTGGGAACACACCTGTCAGCCTCACAGGTACCACCACTGAGTCAGAGCCACCCTCCAGCTTTTTATATACACTCATTCCGGGTTTTATTTGACTATTACAACTTAATTTGACTACTAGAACTTGACTACTTTGTTTGGAAGTTGTGCTGAAAACAACTGAATTCAATTACATGAGTTAGGCTTGCTGGGTCACAGCCCACACTTCAAAGCTAAAATGTAGATAAGCATTTCCAGGGTCAGAGACCCTGTCCTTAAAACTTTTTTGTTGGGTTTTTTTTGGATTTTTTTAGGAAGGAAAGCAGTCACCCCAGTTATCAGATCATTATCAGGTCAGATCAGATGGCCAAGACACCAGAGTTTAGTAAGGAGTTTAAAATAATGCCAGCATTTTTTGAAGTCTAGCATTGCTCTTGCACAAAACATAGAATTTGTTAAATATATGTATATAAGTATATTTCTTATTGTTAAAGATTAACTATTTACTCTTAGAAGTTTTGAAGTGTTACCACAGTGTATTTAATTCTCTATGGACAAATGTTATTTCTTTATAAACCTGGACTACTTCTTTGAAAAGTAGTATTTAAAATCTGTAGGTGTCCCTTTGCCTTATGAATAAATTAGAAGACACTGAATAACAGCAACCGACAAAGTACAAACACTTTATTACAATTGTGTGACTCAGACTGTCAGGATTTGGCAGCCCACAGTGTTCCTCAGCAGCAAAACAAAAGGGGATTTTTTTGGCAGTTTTACTTTTAGTTCAGTAAAGGACAACATGATACTGTCTGTGCCTTAATGAATCAAAACCTCTGTAAAACAAAGGCATAAGTAGTCAGACCCCAATCATTTTCTGTCTCACAGTATAAAACTGGACAAACATACTACCTATACATCCAGGACCTCTAATATGTGTGCTCTGTCCTTGTCTTCCAGGGAAAAAATAAAACAAATAAAAGCAGTAAGATTATCTAGTTATAGAAATACATATCAGTTCTACAGGCAACACAGTCCCAAAATACTTCAAGATCAGGAAATATTTTCTGTTTTCCTGTTGAATAGAAAAAACGTTGATAAAAAATTCTAAGTGGATTTTTTAACACCTTCACTAACTCAAAATATAAACCCCAAAGACCTGAGTATTTGTACAATCTCGAAGGTATTCAGAGCATAAAACACATTCTGAGGGAGACTCGTTTTCCCACACCCCCATCATGATCTCCTTTGGAACAGCAAAACCATCCTTGCAGTAATTGGTATTACAGAGCCCTGCTGCAGCACAGCCTTGGGAGAGGGTGAGGGAAGAGTTCCAGTCAGTCCTAAAGGGCTTTTATGCTTTATTAATAAAAAAATAAAGAAAACAGTTACAAAATATCAGAACCCATTCCTCTGCCACCATCAGTTCTTAGAGAAAGGATTACAGACTTATTTCCAGAAGCTTCTAAAGACGCCAACATCCATCATGAAATCTATATTTGACGAAGTCGCCAACTGGCTACAGATGATCCTTGAAGCAAAATACTGCACTTACAGAGCAATACAGTACAGGCAGTCAGACTGTGTGTATGTGGGTGGGACAAAGTACAACTGAGACAAAATTAGACTGTTCCTGGAAATAAAACAGAACAAATTTAACAATCTAGCCTTCTCAAATCTAAACAGGTCTCAACAACTCTGAAAAATGTTTTAGAATTTTTCCCTTGCCATTGCTTCCTCCCAGCTTCCACACTATTATAGCAATCCCCTCTGAAAAATCAGGACCAACAGATCACCCATACCAAGTAAATACTACTGTATGTCTCCCATGGAGGCTATTTAAACACAATTCTGGAATCAATTTGCTGAAGATAGAATCGTAAGGATCAGTTACCAGAGAGAATGTTCCTTCTTCTCCAAAACCAATTCTGCTCTGTAAGTGGCACCATCACTCAGTATTTCAATACCAGCTAAAAACAGTAATGAATTTTTGCCCCACAGCTCCACACCATTATTAACATGCACAAGAGAAACCAGAAGATGAACTTTCTCCCCTCTTCCCAGAAAGCCATTAACGCAAGCTAACCTTCCAGATTTTATCTGGGGCAGCTGCAAAATGAAAATTATAATGATCAAGCTAGGTATTAAATACACTCACAATACAGAAAATAAAACAGAAAGCAGGTTTGCTCTGAAATATCTTTGAAAAACATGAAAACAACTCTTTCCTCCCGCTTCTCAGAATAACCACATACAGCTTAGGCAACAACAGTCTTAGGACACTACTGGGCTCAGTTCAGTTGCAGAGGCAAACAATACTGAGCTGTTTTGAAATATCCCAGTAGGTGCTCTATGACATGGGTCTATGCAGAACACGGCTCTTCTGGCCTCCTTGCACCTGCTAACTAATATAGATGCAACATTTGTTTCAAAGCATCTCCTCCAGGACAAAACATTTACACTGGACAACTGAATCAAACAAGACTCAAACTGCATCCTAAAACCAAAAAACTTTTTCCAGAGGTCCTCAGTCTTGCCAAATTCTGGCCTTCATCCCTTCAAAATCTGTGCTCTTCCTAGATTTACTAATCCATATAAGTCTAGAAACCCAAATTGGACTCACAGGAGAATTTTGAGCATGGCTGCAGCAAGTCCAGGTATATAAGGGAAAGTAGGATAACTGGGATAGCAAGCAGGAAGCCACCTAACCTAATAGGTAAGAAAGTTGTGAAGGCTGTACCTTAAACTGATGTCACCTATTCCTGGAAGCTCAAGAGGTACCTGTGTTATTAAAAGGGTTGTAAAACCCTCAGGCCTCTCTAGAAGCAAGATACATTCCTTTCACAAGCTCCTGAGGAAAGGAGTCATGCAATTTTGAAGTTTCGAATGAGAGGGCAGGAGCATGCCCTCAAGCACCACCGAGCTATTTAAAAGCATCAGGAAAGCAACCACAGAGGAAGCAGAAGTGGGTGGTAGGCTCCTTTCAGGTTGAGAGACTGCCCCCCAACCACATCTCTGCACACCAGGGTAGTGTCCTAAACCACAGGCTTTTGTCTGTCCTAAGACTATTCTACAGAAGTTATGAAATGGAAAAATATTTATTGGATGAAAGAATGAAACACCTTTACAAACCAGATTTCCTTCACCTGAATGCCTTAACAGGGCAGGAGTTTAGGCCTCTGGCCTAATTACTGTTTTGTTGGTTTTTGTTTGGGTTTTTTTTCCCCAAAGGTTTGCAGGTGAAATAAAGGACAGCTTATGACACTACTTGTTTCAGTCTCTTGGTAAGAGGGAGATGTGAGCTCAAGGTACTTAAAGCTGAAAAGGACAGAGAATAAAGTGTTACACTTAATGAATATGGGATGCAACTAATGCACCATAAAATATCAAGAGAAGAGAGATTAAAATAATTGCAAATGCTTCTACTCAAGTTTGAGTAAATAGCTTACACTTATTTCTTAGCAAAACAAGCTTTTCTAATCCTGAGGGAACATTCCCATCTCCGGATGTGAAAGGCAGTGAGGCAGGAGAGAGATTTCACTCTCCAGAACAGTCTCGGTGGTAACAGCTACGGACGGATACAGAACAGAAGCTCTGTGCATCTCATTTTCTTCACAGTAAAAAATGTAGAAAAGTGTGCTTTCAGACATGGGTTTTAGGACCATCAACCTCAGCTTTGAGGCATCTAATTGTAAAATAGGCCACTCAAATAATTTATGAATTCAGGCAGCAATACAGCAGAGAGAAGAATTCCTCCCCCCTACCCAAATCCCATAAATTATATATAAGAAAGCTTCTAACAACTATTTAAATTTTAAGTTAAACCTATGTGTATCAGAGAGATGCAGGACAGCACAGAACGACTTATATCTAAAATGTCAGTTTAAGTCTACACATTCCCTTAAAAACACCAAACCACCTCCACAGTGTTTTTATACTGGGCGAACTTGCACTCTGCCATCCTGAGCTCATCACAGACAAATGGGATCAAACTCAAGATTTCAGTATGTTCCATGCCATATTCTAGACACAACAACTCCCATGCTGAATGGATGTTATGGATGCTCTTCACCAGGCCTGAGGAACACATGTTCATGAATCACATTTATTAACCCAAGACTTGAACCAAACCCGACTAGCACTTATGACAGGCCCACTTAACACCACAAGCTGCACTGCTACTGGAATCTTCAAAATTAACATTTCACACATTATAAACATCACAAATTCCTTACACAGATTTACTCAAAGATAAGACTAGGACTTACTAATTAGCTTCACCTTTTGCAATGCTGGTCATCCAAACCATGTTGTTAAAATATGTCACCGTGTCCACAATGAAAAGCACTACAGAAATACTGTCATGGACAGGAGAAAAAAAAAAAAAAAAAGGTCATGTGTACAAAGAAGTCCCTCAGAGCACTGTTCTTCTAGTCTATTGACAAGTTCATAAATTAGACAAGAGTATTTCAGTTGTTAATGCCAAAGTAACCATTCCTGAGGTAAGGTAAAGCTGAGTGATATTGAACTAAATTTCATGGTTGGTATCTTCATGTTGGCATCATTTCTAAACATTTTAAACCCACAATACTAAATAAAAGTCTTTCAAACACTTTGTGTCACTGCTGCACTGGGTCATACCAGTCCTGAAAGGTTCCTGTCCTATATCTATTACTGTTACACTGTTATTGTGATTGTAGGATCAACTACTGCTACCAGTTTAAATCAAGAACTTGTATTGAGCAGTATGTAAAGATAGAAAATAAGACACATTTTTCATTTTAATTGGAAGCAGGAATTGGAATGTTGTCTAAGAGAAGAATGGTAAATTCCTGCTACTTCATAACCATTAGGACCTGTACAGCTCAAATCATTCAGATTGCTCTCATCATTCACGAGTGCAGAGCAGCTTCTATTACAATTTTAATTTAAACAACAAAATTCAAATTTATGACTGCATTTTTTTGCAGCTCTCAAACTTCCCCATATATTAAATATTTTAATTCATGCCTCTCAAACTGTTTTCTCTGATTTAGTGTTACTGTTTTGCATTCCTAGATAACATGAGTAGAAAGCACTGCTAAAAGAATGATTGATAATATTGAAATGGATCCAAAATGCTTGGCTGCTTCAAATTAACATACATTGTTAGCATCCATACACCTCTATCCACTGATGTTATAGGTCCTGGTAAAATACCCTGTTTGTCTCCAGGGATTTTAATAGGAGACTTAATGATGTCTGGATCATATATAGGGTTTGGATATTAAATAGCATTTTTCTGGTTTGTATAAAATGTGAACTGAATGATTAAGTTCATGTGCTACTGCATGCAATATACATCTAGTGCTAAAGAATGCCAGTAATTCTACAAAAAATATTTTACAATTTCTCCAAACCTCTAATTAGAATGGCATTTGGAAGTAGATAAAAATATGATAAAAAGATCTTACTTATAGTATCTGTACACCTACAAAATATTATTTCTGTCAAATTACAGGAATTGTTATTCAGCTAAATAACATATAGCATTTAAGTTCATTTTGTATATCAAACAATGTGGAAATCTGCAACATACTGCACATGCAAATCCTCAACGTCTTTGTAAGGCTGCCATACTGCTGAGGACAAGATATTTCAGCCTGACAAAACAGCATCAAAAATGATGTCACGAGGACAAGCTAAGCACACTAACAATGAATTATCTTCCCAGCACTGTAAAATTCACTAATAGACTCACTGTCATGGCAAAATGACATGTGACGACAGTAACTATGCAATAGTATCCAAGATGATCACTATTTTTCCTTTCTGACTTAATCAAGGGGGTTTTATTCTAATTACTGGCATAAACTGTCTTTTCAATCACTTGTGGTTTGCTTATTTTCAGTTTTTAATAAAGAGCAAAAGTTCTCGGGGGGAAAAAACAAAGCATCACTACAAAAGCAGCACCAGAGGGTACTGAAAAAGTACAGAGCAGAACACAGTAAAAAGCACAGTCTTTGAGAAACCATAAAAGTATCTCAGAAAGCCTTGCTTATACTTGCCACAGTTTAAATCAAGTGAAACTTTAAAGACCAGCGGTTAAACTATACTACAGCAGTTTAAGTTGAAGAATAAAATTCTTAGAATTTCATTATTAGTTGCTACTTTATGCTTTTTATAAACTGAAGTCAAACCTTTCACGATGTTCCCAGAATCTGTAATTTAGTTTCATTAAAACATTTTTTTTGAAGTCTAGCATAGGAAACAGTAGGACTTTATCATTAGTTTTTAATTCGGGCCTGGTGAGATGGGGGAGTGGAGGTAGTACAGGAGAGTAAAAAAGAGATTTAAACTCAAGAAATTACAAGGTTTATTTTTTAAAAATTATTTTTAAAAGTACATTGCTGATGTTAACAGTCTTCCTTACATGTTATAGAAATACGAAAGTTACCATAACAGAGAAAAAGGAAGTATCAGCTCAGTTCTTCCCTGTGTAATAGGAGTTGGGGTATTTTTGTAGAGCTGTGCTGAACATGTGAAAATCTCTGCCCACAAGGCAACCTCATGTCACGACAACATTTCATTCCAAATCTCCCCCTGCCAAAGTAATTTTAATTTTTTATGGCCTTGTAGATGGTCAAAACAGAAGAAGCAAAGCAAAGGTATCTCTGTCCCCCTTAACTCTGTCCCCGCCTTTCCCCAAAGATATATAAACTGACTTTAGAGCTGGTAACAAAAACAGAAAGTGTAAAGATGGTCTGTATGGCAATTAGAGACCAAGAACAGACTGGAAATCAACTCACATCACCACCCTCGGCAAGTTATTAGCAGCACCACTGAAACCCTGTGCAGTTAAGAGCCTCGCTGTGTTGACAGTGAATTACGGAGCATTCGATTTTCGACAGTAGCACAATGTATTACTGAGACCTTAGCAAAACAAGCCCCAGATAAATACAACTAAACGGTCTTGGAATCAAATTAGGAGAAAAATAATAATAGGAAGACTAGACACAAGCGTGCTATTTGTTCGCTGTAACACCTCCCAACATAGACAGCGATTTCAACGAGATGAATGCAGCATTACAGAGCCTGTCTTTCATCTCCTGTCTAGGTACATCCCTCTGGAAACACCGCGCTTATGGCACCCTGCATCCAGCAATCACGAGCAGCTGGAATAGAAAGTTTTCGGTAAAATCAAAGTTTGAAGCTCAATCTCCTTTTGCCCCCCCTGCCCCCCCGCACCGCACTCAGCCCAGCCATGCACAGCGGCGCACACGCCGGGCCAGCGCGGAGCTCCGCCGGGCTCCCCGGGCCCTGCCGCGGGCACAGCCGGCTCCGCACCGGCGCTGCTCGTCCCTGCGGCCGCGGCGGCTCCGGCACCCCCCGGCCAGCAGCGAAAACCCGGGCACTTCCACCCGGGAGAGCCCAGTGGCCGGGGATCCTCTCCCCGGCTGGGCGAGGCCAATCGGAGTCTCCGCTCGGGCTCGCACCGCACCCGATGCCTCTCCAAGCGGGGCTGGAGGCGAATCCAGCCCCCGACGCTCGTCACCCCGGGGCCGCTGGCAGCGCTCCGGGGCCGGCGCTTCCCAGGCAACAGTTGGCTGTGTCCCTCCGGGTCCCCCCCGCCCCCGCCCGCAGCCCCCGCGGCGCAAAGGGCAGGGGCACCGCGGGGAGGGTG
>VWZP01009921.1:568106-579616 GCA_013396995.1 Dicaeum eximium | reverse complement strand
GGCCGCCCCGGGCGCGGCTCTCCCGGACCCGCCTCCCGCCGCCGCGGGGCGAGGCGCCCTCCGATGGGGAAGGGGATGAGGATGGGGATGGGATGGGGACAGGGATGGGGACGGGTCCCCCACCCCGTGCAGACCGTACGCGGGCACCCCTGGCTCCCCAGCCGGGTCGGGGCGCTGGGCTGTCCGCTCAGCGGAATCAGGGCAGGGGTGCGTGACTGTCACCCGCGCTCCGCCCCGCCCGGGGACATCGGCGCGTTCCCAAACCCTCCCCGTTCCGCGGGGATCCCATCCCCCTCTCTCCGGTGGCCTCTGTAGTGGGGTGGGGGGGAAGTGGGACGGGTGTCTGGGTGTAAACCCTGGAGTTCGGGACTTCACGTTCATTTTTTTTGTGTTTCTGGCATTGCAGAAGGCAGCGCTTCCTCAAGACGTCAAAACCAGATCTGAGCCCATTCACAGCTCGTGAAAATAGTTTGTACTTCCTCTTGCTGTGCTGAGGGTTAAATGAGGTTAAAGTCGCCAGAATGGCTGTGCAGCGCTTGGTTTCCCCCTTCCCCAAAAGCTAGTCTGTGCGCCATTTACAGCGAGAAAGCAAGAAAACAAAACAAAAAAAAGGTGACAATATCAGAAGTACAGTACAGAAATACCTGCTCATTTGTTCAGAGGGCTCTGCTTGCTGAGCCCTTTAAACATGAGAAGCTGTGATGCTGACCACAAAGCCGTCACCGCTCTGTGCCAGTGGACCTGAGTTCACAGCTGCGTTCTGCCTCGGGCAAATGTGTTGAGGAGAGCTGTGTGCTCAGAGAGGTGTGATTCTCATGAATAAGGCAAGTTTGGGAGCGCTTCGAAGTGGGGTGGTTTGGTGGAGCTGTGAGCATGCAGAGCCTGCTGCTGCCTTGACCCTGTGGCCCGTCCCTCCCCCTGAGCAAACGCTCCAGAGCAGCATCACTTTCATGATTTAACTTCTTCCCTTTACCCAGGCTTCATCCAGATGTCCTTGAATTGTTCTTTTCTTGGTCTGAAAATTCCAAATTCTCTAGTTAGAAAATAATTCAAGTGACATACTTAGTCTATTAAAAGGCTGTGTCTCTGTTGCTGTAGCACATTTAGTATAGCTACCCTTAGATCCCCCAGCTCAGTAGAGCACTGAGCTGCTGGCTTGCATTTTTTACCCACAAGTCTCAAAGTACCTTTTAAAAGAAATAAATAGCATTGCTCCACTTTCAAGCGGGAAGAACAGTCACATGGAAAACTTGAACCAGGAGAAAGAACTGAACCTCAGATTCCCAGCTAGCAACGTAATGTCCCCTTTTAATTATTTTTCTGGGGCATGCATTCTGACTGCTTTATAATGGTTGTGTCTTGAACTGGATGCTTTTACAAAAGAAGAGGCAGCTGTCACCCATCTTTTGGAAATATCCTGACTCTATGACTGCATGTTCTGTGTGCTCTCAAGTTGTCTGCACTGAATACATCAAGGACTTAGCCCAAAGAATATTTTTATTCTGCATACAGGTAAAAATTAGGAGTTAGAAAAATCCAACTGTTAAATGCTGCCAAAATAAAGGGACTGCTAGATATTGAAATTAACTGTAGCACATCTACATGTGGTGTCACGTACTACCATAAGACTGAAGTTGATCAGCCTGTAGGGGAAATGGCAGACAAGCGATAGATTTCAGATTTTCAGCTTTGGACAATGACGTTAGAGACCAGGAAACAATTATTTAACTGCCTACTGGCATAGTAGCCAAGCCACAACTGTCTGTGTGAAACTGTTATCTTAGTGCTTGCGTGAGACAAATTCAGTTTGCAGCACATTGGGTAGGGATCAGATTCCTCAGTAAAGTAATTTCTTATCACTTGGACTCTGTCAGTGATCTCACATATCACCCAGGTTTTTTTTTTTAAGAGATTCAGGATACCCATAATTTTCTGTCTCATTTCTACCAGCCCCATCCCAATACCTCAAGCACCCTAAGCTTTCTCAGGTGAAAGGATGTGCTTGCATTTACACTGATGAATTGTGCCTCTAAATTTGGGTATACAGACACCTCTATTTTATTTTAGTCTCTATCTCTATCTTAGTTATTTTATCTTTGTCTCTATCTTAGACGTTTTTTAGGTGTCTAATCTCCCATTACAGGCAGTAGTAAAGTCTAGGTCTGGTGCTTTCATGAAGTGGTTTCACACATCACAAGAAGCAGGTGGGCACCTAAAATCAGTTTTCTGGTGAGCAATCAATGGGCCAGCCAGTAATGGTCTGGTTACCACAGCTTAAAGCTACCCCAGCCCTGATCCATGGGTGGGATGAGCACAAACATCCAGAGATTTTGAAGTTATCCTTGGGTATCTTGCCTTATTTTCTACTCATCTTCCAGAAGCACCTGTAGGTCCTGTGACCTGTAGAGGTAGGTCGGAATTGCCACCTATTGCTACCTAAGTGAATCTGTCATCACTGCAGTGGAAATTTAAGTCACTTAGCTAAAGACACCTGCTGACAGATATCCAAAACTTAGGAGTCTGAATCTCACACTGAATCCCATCCAAATCAATTTGCAGTCTGAAATCTGAGGGGATTTTAACACATTTTATTTCATAGTTATGACAATATATACACAACCAGTTGCCATGGCTCAACTGGGACATAGCAGTATAGAAGCAATTTCTGGATTTTTTTAGGTGCTGGCCTTATAAACATCTGCTGAAATTAGAATGGTGACATAGATTATTTTTTTAAACAGGAATTATTCATAAAAGTCATCTGCAATACTGGCAAATACTTGTATTTTTATCTGCCTGGAACAGTGCTGTTTAGTCTTTTGTAGAGTATGGTGCCTCGCAAGTCTTGAAACTCATGGCTTTATGCAGAATTGCATTCAAAATCACCTGGATGCAACCAGCAGTCTCAGAACAGATGGGCACACGAGTTTTCAGCTTTTGATATTTAACTTGCTAAGCAGAACTAATGTATTTATCAAGCACTTTTCTCCAGAATAACATGTGGGAGTTTATTTGTAGAATAAAAGGAAATCTTCCTTAATGCTCATTTGAGCTCTGCATAGACTGAAAAGGAAGCAGGTTATTACAAAGAGCATTTTCAGGAAAAGAAAGGTTTAGAGCTGTGTTCAGAAATTACCAAATTCAAAGGAGAGGGTCTTTAATTTCAGTGCCCATTCCATCAGCCCCTTAATAATTTCCTCAGTCTGGAAGCCCTTTATTTTTGTGATTAACACAGAAAAAAAAGATAATTATATATTCTATGAAGTAAATTATATGAATATTCAGTATGATCCTGTCATCACTTGTATAATTCACAGTACAACTGATATTGTTTGCAATGGCAACTTGTGAAGAGGAACCTCAGTGCTATTTTATAATTTAAGGACATAATCTTCTTTTTTCAGCTATGTGACAGAAAATTAGGAGTGAAGCCAGTAGCTTCCAAGACACAACAAATCAAAAGAGGAGATGAGGGAGTTAATCTATTATTTCACAACTCTGAATTGTGTCTGAAATTGTTTCCTATGAAAGAACAGTGCTGCTGTGGCTTTGTCAGGATTTTTGTCTCCTATCAAAGAACCAGCCATTAGTAAGGGTGTAAATTTTCTCATCTCGACTGTCTCAGGTATCTTCAGCATGAAGTTTTTTTTTTTCCTCAGAGCACACTGAGCATTGACTGTAGTCCCCAGTGTGTAGCCCCCAGTTTCTCTCTCATATCAGTGGCATGTGCCACTGGCAGGGGCATGGGCAGCCAGGCCTTTGCTGGCAAGGGACCAACCATGGCACATTGGAGCAGCTACAGCACTCACCAAAAACACGGGAGTCTCATCTGAATACAGCTGGAAGTCTGATCCCTGTTTATCAACCTGTTTGGAAGTCAGGGTATAGGATATATACTCCCCTTTTAAAGACATATATACAACTCGAGTGTCAAGCAATAAAAATGTAATTATTTTATGCATTAATTATCTTCATTAGGCATTCAATGCAAATGAAACTAATTTTCTCAAAAAAGTGATATAGTTTAACTTCCGGTACAGGCTTTTAAAAATATTGATATGCATGTGTACAGCTTAAAAAATTGAGATTTCTAAAATATAATGCTTAAAATAAAAAGAAATTATATTTTTTGTCATTTTTAGCAAGTCAGAATAATATACATTAAATAAGAGTTTGTTGATGTCATTGTATAGAAATGTGGTTAGATCCTAGGACTTTTTTTTTGATATGGTTGTCAACTATAACTACTTTACCCACATATTATGCATGGACAAAGCATAATAATAGTATTTCTATACACTGGTAGATGCTTGTTGTTAAAACTGTAGAACTGAAAATAATAAAAACAATTAACAAAAAACTTACCATTTAAATTCAAAAGTTTATAAAGAAGCAAGCATGGAATATTCACTTTGAACGCTGCTTCTACAGTAGAACCTCAGGGTATTTTAGTAGAATTACATTGTACGACCATTAGTTCATATTTGCTTGAAGCAACATTCCTTTTGCCAAACAAATATTAATAATTTCAATAGCTCACTGGATATGTAATGTTTCATTTATCACTATTGATGTTAATAAGAAAATGTCTAAGTTCCCAAATACTTTAAGCTGGTCGGCACAAACCCATTTTCATTTGCATCGAGCAAGATGTATCCTGGCAACCGTATATTTTTGGATTCATAACAATTTATTCTATTCATTTTATGTAAATGAGGTAACCAATACTGCAGGAATCACGAGAATACAAGATGGATGACTTCCATCGTTCAGAGCTATAGATAGATGATTAGGAATTTATGTGAGTTAGATTTTTTTAAAATAATCTCTTAGACATTTTCTTCAGTGTATTTATCCAGTTTAAATGTGTATCTGGCATGAGTCACATACTTTTTTAATCAAACAAGAAAGCAATGGAAAGCAAGCAGCAAGCCAACCTGAGTCCCATGGAGTCATGATTATCCCAAATCACATCCCATCTTCTTCTCTGCTATTTTCTGTGTTGAAAATCTTGTATTTTTCACCAAACTCACATAGAACTTATGGAGAGAAGCAGAGGAGCAAAGGCTCCCAACATTCCCACAGCTAGGAATGCTGACTTGAAAGCTTAAGAAGCTAACACAGCATCTACAGCAGCACAAATTTGAAGTGCTATATACATGTGTTATGTCATGTGTGAATGTCATTGAAAGGACATTTTTCAGAGAGCTGTCTTCTGGTTTTGGTGATTATGTGTCAGTTATTTTTTTACATTTGCTATTGAAGGCGGTTTATAGAAACCTGTGTATCTTTGGTATATCCTAGTATTACAAAACATTTGTTTAAAAATTTTTGATAAGATCTATGGAGTTCATCAGGGACAAAGCTTATTTATAGAAATATACCATGTATAATACCCTATAAATGCAGAATATTTATAAAAGTTGATTATTCTTTCCTGTTTTCTTTTTTTAATTCATGTTCCTCAAGAGCTCTCAGCCTGGATCAAAATCACAGTCTGAATACTCTGAACAGCCAGGCCTATGTAGTTCCTTTCAAAGCAACAACAATAAATGAAGCTTTTTGTAGCAGCATGGCTGGTAAGCTGAACCACAACCCTACAGCTACTCCTCAGTGAATATGATAGCTATTGTTCTACTCCTAAAATTATTTTCCTCTGCTGACCAGTAGGACTCAATTACACCCAGAATAAATTCAAATTAGACAACTGAAATGATCCTCAGTCACTTTTCCTGTGCTTGTGTCAGAGTTAAATGTACATATAGCAAGAGAAGTGTTTCTGAAGCAACTCCTGAGCCACTGAACTTTTCAGGTGGCCTAGGATCCTTCTTTTAATTTACATTCATATAGCTACTGACCAACACAATATTCAGAATGTACTTCAGGAAATAGGCAGTAGAGCTTTCCTTGAGTACAGCAAGCTCTTTCAAAGGAGAGGAGGACAGAGCTGATGGAAATGGGAATTTCAGCTTTCTAATTTTGCCCCATTGCTACATGGCAGTCACCGAACTTCAGTGGAGCTGAAATCTTTGTAGGTAACCAAAAAGGCCAGGACTCCAATTTGAAGGTGCATGAACTGATGAGCAGCTGTTATAGGAAATTACACAAGTGTTTTGAAGTAACACTTGGGTTGCTAAATTAGATTCCTGTCTTTTGTAATAGGAAAAGCCAGGCTTTGAATTTCCATATTATATCAGTGTGGGTCCAACTTTTGCAAAATCCATATACATGAATGCCCATTGTTTAAAAACCAATTCCCCAAGCCTCTGCTTTTCAGCCAGAAAAAAGGGTAGGTGCCCAGCTGGACTATGGGAAATGTACATGAAAATCTTGATTCTGGTGTTTCCTAATTTCTAAAATCTTAACTTTGAAGCTTTAAATCCTGTTTTTAGCGAATGCTTTATGTATGCAGCACCATTGTTTAAAGAATACATTGAACCAAATACGATCTAATACCTTGTCTTGCATAAACTATTTGGAAAGGATTTGCAGGATCCAGACCCTCCTTTGCAGGAGCATTAAAGTGTGAATATATGTCATCTTCTCAGTTCCATTGTATTGGTACCACCACATCACCACTCACATCTTGCCTCTGTTTATCATCCCCAAAGATTTGGGGCAGTGATTTGCTATTGCAGTCAAAATGAGACAGGTTAGATTAAACAGTTTGAGTAGTAGTTCTCTCCTGGGTCACTCCATTTTGACTGAACCATACTAAGGTGTGCTCACCTTGTCAGCTCTAGAAGAAGATCAGTTGATGTGACAGCCTCCAGCACAATGTGCAGAAAGATGGGCTGAGTGTTCCTGGAGTGGGCATCTGCTTTGTGCCCAGCAAACTCAAGGAATTTAAAAAACTGACTTCTCCTACAACTCCTCCTGGCTCTTCTGCTATAGCAAATAACTTAAAGCACATTCTATAGCTTTTATCAAAGTCACTATGATGTGTCTGTTCTTTGCTGTGTCAGGATGTATAAAAATCACTTGGTATAAATCTAGTGAGTTTTTTTTCTGCAGGGCTTTTTTTTCTCTTTGTCCATGTTTCATAAAATGCAGAACATCAATAGTACATGCAAGCCAGTAGGAGACTGGCCTCTCTCTTTTTTCTGGGTGGGTTTTTTTTGTGGTTTTTTTTTTTTTTTTAATTATTTATCTGAGAAGAAGGAAGATAAGTTTAAAACTGTCTTACATGTAGTTTGACAAAAAAATCCTTACAGTCCTATAATTATTTTTTCACCTAAAATCTGAAGAATCAGGAATGCTACCTCTTTAAAAAAGAGTGCAAAAATCCAAAGAAAATAGGAGTGTATCAGTACTGTTAGATTCCATTTGAGATGGTGCCAACATGAAAACAATTTAAGCCCTCTACAATTTAAACATTCCAAGCCTAGACTATCATTTGTCTAGCATGTAATGCAAACAGCACAGCAATAGAAGTGTTAGGAACATTGAGATAATGCTTTTCTCACTTCCCAAAAGTGCATTATTCTTTTTTCTGTCTTATTAGAATTAGAATGATTATAGCCCATATACTATCCTTTGGCTAGATGATGTTAAAACTACTTTAAAAAAAGTAAATATCTTTATTCTTACTAAAGTATTTTGGCCTTTTCTGGCATCTGAACAAGAAAAGCTGAACATGTTCTTCTGAGTTCTCCAAATAACCTTGCATGTCTTCTTACAAGCATTGAGTCTATATGTAAATGAAATTAAATATCACTAAACTGAAAGATAAATACACCAGTAATTATGGAAAGTCAATAGCCAGCAGTCAAACAGAGGTTTATAATGAACAGTAGTTAATTCTGAGTCAATTATAAGTATAAATGGAAGGTTCATTTATATGTGTGGAAAAAGACCTGTGTCCACAAAAAATTGAAAAATCATAGGCTCATGGGATCATAAAATAATTCCTGTTGGAAGGGATCTCAGGGAGTTTCTAGCCCAACATCCTGTTCCAAGAAGGGTCAACTCAGACCATGTTACTCTGGTGTTTATCCAGTTGGATCTTGAAAACCCTCAAGAAAGCAAATTGCACAGGCTCTGTGAGAAAGCTGTTCTGCTCTGACTGTCCTCGTGCTGAGGACACTGCATTACAACCAGTCTGAACTGCTATTTTCAGCATTCATGTGTTGAAACTCCTCCACCTGTCATGCACCACTCAGGAGAGCCTGTCCCTCTCTTAGAAGCAATCACAGAGTGGTTTGGGTTGGAAGGGACCGTAAAAATCATCTAATTACACAAGGCCATGTTGCTCAGGGCTCCATACAACTTGGCCTTGAGAACTTCCAGGGATGCAGAAGGGATGGATCTTCTTGATAACCTTCTCAAGGGCCTTAGAAAGCTGCTATTAGTTCCCACCTAGTAGAGATAAGCAATAGAAAGTAAATATTTGCCTGATTTTCCCCATCAAATACTATTTTTAAGAAACAGCTATCTTATGCCATCTCACTCTCTTCTACTTAGCCAATAACATCACCTTTCCCAACCTCATCCCCCTCCCTGTTTTATCTTTGGAGATCCATTCATCCCAAAGCCCACAAAGCCATCTTCCATGATGATATTGCCTTGAGCTTTCATTCCAGGGAAAGGAGTCTCTCATCACTGGTGACAAGAGCTCAGAGGGTCTCGTTGCATTGGCATTGCTTCTTGCAATGGTCCTGGTTAGACATCCTGCACTTCTGCCTTGTAGAGTGATTCCAGTTCGCCACTTCATTGCAAAATAAAGTATTTTTCAGACAACAGGTTGTGCAAACAGGCTTTTCTAGCTAATTAATAGGTGGCAGTAGAAAACTATTTCTCCTATGACAAAAATTCTGTTCATTCTGTCCTTAGAGGAGCAACCGAGCACTGAATTATAGAACAATTGATTTTGCATGAAACAAGTGAAACATAAAAGTGGAATTAAGTATATTCTTTAAGTCTTTCAGTGTATTTTCTGCATGTCTTTGTTTAAAATAAATGGTTATTGCTGCTGGTATCCCTTTTAGAAGGATCTGTTAGAACCAAGGGCTCTGTCTCAGTGCAACCTTAACAAGAAAATCCTTAACTGCACCACAGCTTGCATCAGGATGAAAATTGAAAAAGGATTAAAAAACTTCCTGGAGAAGACAGCCTCCATGTCTCAAGGATGGCACAGAAGAAGTCAAGTAAAATAACTTTTCTTGTCATCATTACTAGATGAAATCACAAGCAGATCTGTTAGCATCACAGAGTTTGAAATTCAGTTAAAATCTGGGGAAAAAATGTGATTTAGTTGCATGCTAGTCTTCCTAGTAACACATGCAGAGCAGAAAAGAGCCTTGCCTGTTTCTGAGGTTCAAGATGAGGGAATGAATTTCCTTTCTGTGTGTTTCATTTGTGCAGCCAGTGATTACAGATGGTATTTTCTTTATCCTGAAAGCTCAGCAACAGAGAAAGCCATGCAATTGACAACACTTAATGTGCCATTAGAGTTTTTTCCTTCCCAAGCATTAGTTTGTATCACATTTTGTGCTGAATTGTACTAACTCCTTCCCACCAAGTAAAGCACAGCATAAAGAGAAGTCTTAATGCAAAAGAGTCAGTGAGGTAATTAGTATTTTATTCAGACAAGCAGGTTCAATTCACGCAGTACCAAATAAGCATTTCCAGCTCTGCTTCTCTGACAATCTTCACTATTAACTGAGCACATCCAGCTTGCAGTTTGCTGAATAGCACAAAGATGATGCCATGGGCCACACTGCTGCACATGGCTTGCACTCCATTGATTACCCTACAGCAAACAGAGGGGAAAAAAGAAGAGGAGGTTAAAAGTTGTATTTTAACCTCTTAATGGCTATGAAACCTACGGAGTTTAGGGTCTGTTTCAGGGTTTCAGTGTCTGGCAGTAGCAGCTTTCAGATCTCTAAAGGGTTCCTCTCCCTTGGAGGGGAAGTGCCCTGTGAAGCTGGGAGAGAAGCACAGATATGCATATTCAGTCCTGGGCACAATAGCTCCATTCTCACTGTCAGGTCAGCAGTCAAGTTCAGTGTAACTCCTCCTTCTGGTTCTGAATCAGGACTTTATGGAAATGCTGAGGATTTTTAATAAAGCAACTCTGCTGTGAAATGAATCTGCCCTTCGTGACAGCTCTTTGCTAAGCAGCGCCACTGCAAAGCTTATTAAGTCAAAATTTTAAAGTTCAAAGGCAGCATCAGGTTTCAGTAGGCGTCTCTCCTCATCTGCTCTTCACAGCAATATAATTTGCTACCACCCATATTTTTATTACACAAGTAACGTCTACAAGCTCTTGCTGTTGTAACACTCGATCTATTTTAGTAACTAGTGAACCATTCACATGTTTTTTTCCCCCAGAAGCTAGAACTTCACATCTTTATACTGATTCTCAGCCTTTTTGTTCCTAAATTCAGGTGCACTCAATGGTTTCCAATCAGTGGCAAGCACTTCCATAACCCTGGAAATGGTCATTTTCAGTGATCCGTACCACTGCGCAGAATTAAATTCATGCATCACAGAGCAGAGAAGAATATTATTCCATGGTTCTAAATTCAGTCATTCATATGAGCTGACTTATGGTCAAATCTTGCTTCACAGGATATAATTTATCATGTAGGTAAATTACATCCTTTTAAATTTTAGTGTTATGGCCTTTGCAAAAGAGCAGTTGCAGGTGATTCTGGGGTGAAATCAGCATCCAAAACTTTCATTTTTAAAATAAAGATGCAAAGCTTGCCAATTCTTGCAACACTCAAATTAATAGTTATTTTCTTATTGTTTTTTAGAAACCCTAAAAAAAATTTTAAAAAGTAGTCTTTGCACCAATTAATGGGAATTTCTCCTGGGTTTTAATATAATTAAATTATTACATTTATTTATATTAATTAATTAATTAACATAAAATTAATTTCAGTGCTTTGAGTTGTGATCACATAGAGCCTGGTTTTTAAGTGCAGAGGACTTGTAGGACACTTAAGTACATGGAAAATTATTTCCCTTAAATTTCCAGTTCTTGTGGTGCCCATCTGTGGGCAGAGTAACTGTGAGCCCTGCAGTTCCCCCATTGTTAGGAATGCAGCCACTGGCTTGAATGTGGTGTCTCCAACACAATGATTGTGTCTCTGGATCCATTTTATGAGGATTTATGAATGCAAACTTACTGCTGTCCTTCTTTATCCCACAGTAATCCTATAGATCCCTGCTGAGGATCATTGTCCAATCCCATTGGATGCTATTCCTCTGTCCAGGAATCCTTCCTCAGCCACTGCCAGAAAAATTAAGCTTCAGTCATAATTAAAAGGTTTTTGAAAAAGTATTTTGAAGACAGCCAGTCCTCTCAGTGAGTAGAATGCATTGGGTTTAAAAAAAAAAGAGGGCTTTTTTTACTTACACCCAATAATTCAATTCTCCATAATCTTCTGTGATCAAGTTCATATGTGATCTCAGTGGGCTCAGTAGAAGCTGGGTGGGTAGATCTGAGGAAAGATCTCACTGATAAATTTTTCTCCCAGGGTAAACTCAGCTTTTTTTTTTTT
>VWZP01009921.1:475772-567747 GCA_013396995.1 Dicaeum eximium | reverse complement strand
TTTTTTTTTTTTGGTCAAAGTTTCCATTTTCTGTGTAGGAAGTTTTCACTAAAAGAACTTTGGTGTCTGAAATGGCGTGTGGCATATCATGGGAGGTGACAGTAGAGTAAATAGGCTGCCTGCTAACGAAAGTGAGTTTCCTTCTACACAGTCATTACTTTTGTCATGCTAACTTTCCATATCCTGTAAATATGAATCTCACCTCGAGCAGGAAACACATGTGCACACGTTCTTGTCACTGAAAAAAAATGATAGAAGGCAAAGTTAGCTGGCACTGAGCTTTTAGTCTGCAGTGTTTAGAAAAGTCACAAATATATCAAGAGGAGGTTTTATATAGAAAACATGAAGCATGAAGTTGTAAAGTAACAGTAATGTAAAATGAGCAGCAATATTAAGTAGATTTTCTTAAATAAACTCAAGCATCCTGATTCCCTTTCCTTCTGGTTGTAACATTTCTTGTGCAGATAATAGAACCCCAAAAACCCTCTAATAGGAAGAATTTATCTTTGAAGTCTTAAAATGGTATGATAGTGTATCTACATAGTCACATAACTGTCAAGGGTATGTTTATGTTAGCGTAGGCTGATAAAACCCAAACTGCAAACAAAGTACTTGCATGTGTACAGTGACGGGCGTTCCTGTATATACAGAAATATTAAAACTACTTTAAAGCACAACCAAAGCCCATCACTTCACAAACAATTGTTCTCAAGGGGACTTTATACCTCGCACAGAAAAACATTGCACAGATTGTATTTTAATAAAGTTGGGAGTGGAACTTCAGGGAGCCATGGGAGAATCCAATGAAGAAAATCTCTGGTAGCTTTAATTACTACTTGCATGCAGTAAGGAAAAATGTTACTGCATCCCTGATTTCCCATTCACAGCTGGAACATTAGCACTGTGCTGTGTTGTGTGCATCTCAGCAAGTCATAATGGCTATCATGGCCTGGATAAGTTGCTAAGAACAGCAATAAAGGGCTGGGATAATTGACATAGCAGTGATATGTGCTATGAAGGAAAGAAAAAGAAGAAATTTCACAACGTATTTCACAAAATTGTATTGTAATTATAGAATTTTTTTTTTTCTGTAGCAGCTGTCACCTCAAAACATATAGGTGATGTTATAGTGATGAGTGCAAATTGTTGTATTGGTGGCTGAGGCTGAAATTAGACACCCTAATCTGGAAAGCAGTTCTCAAAATCCCCACTTTTTTTTCACAGATACCTCAATATTTCATCAGTTGTGCTTCCTATGGCCTTGATTTAAACCTTTCCTTAAAATTACTATAATTTGAGAGCAAGCATCTACACCCTATTTCCACAAATCAAACCCATTCTAGGAATCAGGAAGAGGCTCTCTGCTTCAGCCTGGTGATGAGCACAAGCTGCCAACACCTTCCTGGTGCCCACGGAGGGTGGGAGCAGAGCTCTGCCTGCCAGCCCAGCCTCTCCTTGGGATCAGAGCTGCCCTTGGAGGTGCCCTGCAAAGGACAGGGCATATTGAGCTTCTTCCATTCGTTTTCTGCAGAAGGAACCTTGGGAGGGGCTGGGGGTTTCTGTGTTTCAGATGAAGTGTCAAGGAGCAGCAGGGTGTGGGGCAGGGGCTGGTTTGGGGAGCAGCGAGGGTGCCCTTGCTCCGCCAGCACCGCTCCCAGTGCCAGAGCCCAGGATGGGGGAACAGGGTCAGTCATGGCCATGGTGCCACGTGGCCAAGGCCAGCAAAATGCAGTCCTGTTATAATTATTTAACAGTGTATTTCTATTAGAAACATTAATTCTAATGAAATTTAGTGTATCTGAGGCTCAAATAAAAAGTTTTCTGAGAAAAGCAAAGGTCCTAAATTCTGTCTTCCCACTGGTTATGTCAGAAAGTAGTAATTATTTTTCTTAGCAGTTACTTAAAATCCAGTGGCTCTTTTTTGTACATGTCTGTTCTAAATCTTCATCAGAGGCCAGTGTTTCTGTCAGACCTGCAAATGCCTGCAGGAGCTTTTCATCACTTTTTGCCTCAGAGATCCATATGTGGCATTACAGATATTCAAATGTAATGTGAGGTCTGTCTCCAGTCAAATGTTTGTAGGCAGTTGTAAAGGCACAGATTGGTTCTTGATCAAGCCTTGTATGGCTTTTCTTCTTTATAGATACACACTTGCAGTTACTCTTGTTTATAAGCATGCTAAAAGAAAAGGAACAAAATGTAGGGCAGGTGGCCCAACGGCAACCAGAGAGGTCACTGGAGAGAAGGCTTAACTGTTCAAAGAACTGGCAAATATGGGTCTTGGCAGCTCCTGTGCAACCAGTTCTAAAAAGTCCTTACAAAAGATGTAGTGAAAGAGGATCTCCTTAAAAAAAAAAAAAAAATTACTGCACATATTAAAGTGCTGATTGTAGAAAGTGACAGTAGGAACATTCGATGTTTGTGTCATAGTCAATGAGGACGGCCCTTAAGAGTCATTGCACGTCTTAAAATGTCTTTTTTCTTTTTTCTTTTTTCCTTTTGTTTTTCTTTTTCATTTTTTCTTTTTTCCTTTTTTACTTTTTTCCCCCTGTTGGGATGCCTTGTAACAGAGTAAGACCAGTTATGGTAGCTTAGGCTGCACGAGGTATTCATTCCAACTGTGACAATATTTGTAATAGAGCATTCCTGGGAGGTCTACTGGCTTATTTCAAGATGATCTTTTTTATAGATACTATCTTTCATCTGAATCCATGTTTAAAGCTTTTTTCCCCCTCGTTCCTTTTTTTTTTTTTGGAAAAGGCTAGGATGCAAAATTCAAGACAGTAAAATACATTTAATATTCACAACTTTCCCAGAGACACAATAGTTGTAGATAATATAGAATGCATGAAAGTGCAACAAAAAATGCCATGTTACAATATTCATTAATGTGCTTTAAAAGTAGAGCCAAAAGAATTCCCAAGGCACATAACATCCCTTTTAATAAAGACTCACATCTCCCTGACTACTGCAAATCACAGGTTATTTTTTGCTATCTCTTTTTCCTGTTTATGAAGCTTTTTTTTTCCTGGGTCTCTCGGTTTTCCATTCCTGTGAAATAGCAAGGTGTTAAACATAACTTAAATCCATTACTGGGCTGTCCAGCTCTTGCCAGTTCCAGGCTTTAGGGATGTGGAACCAGGTCATCCAACTGGGAGGTGCTAAAATGAGCAGACTTCTAATTAAGAAGGCATATGGACAAAAGTAAACAACACTGCCATAAAGGCTTAGAAAACACAGTTTTCATATAAATACTAGTAACATTTATGTAACATTTATGTCATATTTAGATTCTAAAGGTTTCTCTCATCCTTTCTCTGATTAACTAATAGATACATCACAGTCCTCTGGCTAAGGATATGTATATACCTCCTTCAGTATTAAACCTCCATGCTGCACAAGAGCTGGCACAAATTGAACTCATGCAAAGAAAGTTCTTCTGAACTTTCTTTGAAGGATATTCAAGTTTAGTCCTCCATGGCTTTTCCTTCTTTAAGGATTTCTTGGTCCTCAATTCCATCAGGAAGGTATTTACAACTTTCTTGTCATTTTGTGGTTGTTCAGCCCCTTGAGCTTTAGCAACTTGACATGCATATGTATGCAGTAATTTATTGCCTAGCAGTAAACATGTGGCATTTTCTTGACACCAAAGCCAGTCTGACAGTCAGGCTCCCTCATCCTCTTCATCCCTGCTCTCTACTCTTTCTTCTGCTACTGTTTGCTGAAGTTTTAGATACTGCCAGTTATTTCTAACTTCCATAATTTCACTGATTTATGTACAATCCAGTTTCACTAGGAATTATATTTGCATAAAGGAAGATTTGATGAATTGGATCAAAAGTGAAGAGGATTATTCCATGTTGAACAAAGCATTTGCTAAAATATTCATCCCAGCAAGGCCTCATTCAACTCTCAGTCTTTGTTTAGAGGACAGAGTAAATTTAGGTCTAGGACTCATAGCACCAGAACAAAATAATCACTTGATAATAATAATTATTCTGGTATAAACCAGCTGTGTAAATTCAAGCCCTTTTAAATGATTAATTTATGTGAGGCGTGGACCTTGCACTGCTAAGTTTTATGCATAGTAAGTCATTGTCTATCTGGTCCCCCTTGTGCTGCATAAAATGCTTACTGTTCTTCTGTGTTCAGAACAGCAGAAAGACATAAAGCCAACAAATTTTGTGCCATATGTTTGAGATGGATGCTGTGAAAGCATGATTATCTGCTTCTTTTTAAACCAAATAATTTTAAAATGCTCAGTTGAATATTGATGATGATATACCTATTTTCCCACGGTAAAAGTTTTCACTTGTTGAGACTTACAAACAATAACACGCAAAATGACAATCATACTTCATACAAATATGCAAGCAGAATTAATCTTTCTGACTTCTGACAACACTGTGGTAACAAGTCACGTTGGAAGGAATGCAGCTCCTCCCTCCAAATCTGTCCTTGAGGGATACCACATTGCATGATTCATCTGACCTGACTTCAGATGTGTACACCTGAGTTAGCCATACTGTATAAACAATCAGGAGAAATGGACATGTGAGTCATCTGACCTGTTTTAACCATGGGCTTTAGGATGTGTTTAATTGCAGTCTAAAAATGTGTCATAGCCTCCTTGACTAGAAAATTATTCTACGAGATCAGATTATATAAAAATGTGTAAAATAGGACAGATGAATGCCATTTAAACTATCTGAAAGCAGAGACCAGAGTATGTAAGACATTCCGCAAAAGAAAAGGGGGAAAAAATGGATACTAAAGCTACTCAGTGCCAGGAAAATTATAGATTTTGGCTGCTTGCTGAGCCATTTTTGTGCTGTAAAGGGATACTGAAACTCAAAATATCCTCTGTTCACTTGCTCACACATAAATATCCACTGCTTTTTCAAGAAGCCTTGAAGAGATGTGTCCAATACAGAGGTGATCCAGGCCATTCTGCAGTGGCAGGCAGGGACCAAGTTAACACCAACACATATTTAACAATCCTAGAAGTCAAGGCTTGGACAATCACATCAGCTCTCCAATGGTCTTCTAGAAATACATCTGGGATGGAATTCAGCTCGAGATGGAGGCACCCATGCCTCTGTAGGAGTCTGTACGTGTGCTTGGTGTTTATTAGTATTGGACAGGACTATCCTGTCCTGTTAAAGGATGTTATCAATGCTATCCTGTCCTGTCCAGAGGATGTTATCAATGAAAGAGAACATCAAGTGAGGTAGAGACACTGAACCCTCCCCAGGTTCCAACTGAGCTAATTTGTATTGTTCTATACAGAGTTATAAAGCAAATTGTATTGACTACACATTGACCTCCAATGTTCCCAGTCAGAATGTTGTTGCTATACACCTACCTTGGCATCTTTAATGAAAAAATAAAACTCCCATATCTTCAATAGCACCAATTTTGTCATGATGGCCAAATTCACAACTTTTAATATGTCATTTGAGCTGTTGCTGTCTTCTCTTTATTCTGTGCTATAGAATGCTGTTTCTGTGCTGTAAAATTCAATCAATTATAGTAGACTTATCTGGTCATATTGAAATGTTACCAGTTACCTTAATGCAGGTATAAAAAAGAAAAAAAAAGTCAAATTTTCAAGTCCAAAAAATACTGGTTTATTCCTAATCTTCAAAACATTGGTTTAACATTTTAAAATATTATTTTGTTTCCTGTACAGCTTTTAATGAATGTTGTGAATTACCTGATTTACATCTAATTTGTGACTTTTTAAATTAAAAAATAAATATAATTATGTAAATATAAAATATACATGGAATATATGTAACACACTTCATATTTGCATGTGGCAATTTAGAAGTGTACTCCTAATGGAATTATGAATTTTTTTCCTCATAATTCAACTCAATTTATTTCTAGATTTAGAGTATGCATTTATTACTATTTATGCAAAGGTTTCATGTCATTTAGATCACAACCACTGAAAAAGTGTATTTTACATAAAAGTTTAACAAATGAATATTCCATAATCCAGAGATTTCTACATTCTGCCAGCACTATCCTCTGAAAAATATCAAGAGGTGAATTTTTTAGGTAAAGGCCATTGCCCACAATTTTGAGCATTACTCAGGACTCTGAATATAAATTCTTTCTAGATAGTATGCAAATATTGAAAAATAATAAGGTTTATGAAGGTCTTAAAGCCATAATAATATTTATTCCCCTACTTACTATGTCAAGAAAGCAATCATTAAATAAAGATTCAGATCTGGCTTAAAATTTATGCACATTTGAGGCAATTTACTCTGTTACTGCAAGTGCATTTTATAGATCTTGTTGCTTAGAGACATGACAAAGCTGGACTATCTGCAGAATAGGAACTCTCTGCAAACACATATTTCAGGGTCCTGAGCCAATCTTCCAAACACTCTGCCTGTTTTCCCCCCTCCTGTCTCTCCTCCCTTCCCAGCAAACACATAAAGATCTGAGCTGAGAAACCCTTTGCCAAGATTCACACTTATTATTCTTTTCCTGTCTTGAATAGATTAAAGCATCCCAAATCCCTGATGCTACTCCCCGCCTTTGTTTGGTTTTTTGGGGGTTTTTTTGCTACTTTCCTTCACTGTGAAGGCTGCTAAAATAATGCCTGAAAATCTTTTTTCCCAATAGTAGAGGTGAATGAACCTTTGATCAATGAAGTCGCAGCTTTTCAAGACGGACTGTGCCAGTGCTCTTCATTCACCACGGTGGGCGGTGCTGTGGGTGTCAATCTCTTTTCCCAAATAATGAGCAACAGGATGACAAGAAATGGCCTCAGGTTGCACCAGGGTAGGTTTAGATTGGATATTAGAAAAAAATCTATTCACTAGAAGAGTTGTCAAATGCTGGGATGGGGAAGTGAGTCACCATCCCTGCAGGCATGTAGATGTGGTGCTTAGGGACATGGTTTAGGGCTGGACTTGGCACTTCTGGGTTGATGGTTGAACTCACTCTTAAGGTCTTTTGCAACCTAAATGATTCTACTATTAAGAAAGGGCTAGGAAATATTTTAGAATTGCAAAATAATACTTTTTAGAAAGGCTTCTAGCAATGCTTATGAAATTTGATGTTTCATACTTGAGGTAATATTGTTGTACAGAGACATGCACATTTCATAGCTAAATATTTTCTTTTACTGCATGTTCCAAATACAGAGGTAGAAAAAATATGGGTAATATTTTAAATCCTTTAATTCCTTTTCCAAAAAAGAAAGAATTTCAGACATCCCTTTAAATTCAGCATAGATTTTCCTTTTACCTTTGGCTTTATTTGAAGACACATCTCTACTTGTGATGAATTGCAACTCAAAACTCAGTCAAATGTCCTAGGCATGTTTTTCTAAGACATGCCTGAAAAATATTGTAAATTGACATTTTCCCCAAAGAAAGAAAGTTGCCCTCCCCTGTACTGACATAAAGACAGGCTGTACATTAATTGGGTGAGATGTTCCCCAGCAGGACTTGCTCATAGAACTTAAGACTGCTAACCAGGCAAAGATTTAATGGCCTACATTTTTCCAGTGAAGTCAGTGGGAATGAATGCCTTCTTCTATAGGCTTTTGGGAACACAATGTTCCCTGAGAAATGCAAAGAAGGTCTAGGACAAGACCTTCCAGGTAAAATTGATCTTGACATTCATGCAGGTATGTGGGTAATAAAGCTACCTGAGCTTTCTGGAACAACCCACTAATAGAAGAGGCGCAACTTTTTAGGTCTGAATAAGCATCAGCTGTCTTAAGTTTCAACCAACAATACCAAACTGAATGTATTGGGTGTGCCCAAGGAGTTCTTTTGATCCACCTTTCTCCCAGCTTGAAACAAATTCCTGTTCTCTGGGATGGAAGCATCTGTGTCACGCTGTTGTTCCTGGAAGAATCCTTGGGTACAATCCTTCTCAGGCCTGTCAATAAGGTTAGTACAGACAGACAGGTTAGGACAGACTCTGCACAAATGTCTAAGTGCCCACACCACAGAATTCCTTTCTTCTGCAAAATAATTTTTCTGACCAGAGAAACCACTGTCGATGAATTTTATCTTTCAAAGGGAAAAAAAAAAGGTTGAGGAATGCTGTGGGGACAAATATTTCCTGAATCTTAAGTCTTACAATGAAAGCTTTAATAATAGACAATCTTAATGAGTTCTTTACTTCCAGGCCCTCTCCACCTCTGGATAGCATTGAGGCAAATATGTCATTGCTGAATGACTTCTACCCTGTTCCTATGGAATCTGCTGTTTAGCAAACTTTTTAATGTTCTTTTTCACTTATTAATATAATTTTATATTTATAAACCTGTACACGTATCTTTTGCTGTTTTTATTTTATCATCTCTGTTAATCTATTTGTAGTTTTAGGACACAAAGCTGAGCTGATGGCATGAAGCAGTGCCATCTTGTGGCACTCATCACTTGTATGGTTACTTCCTGATTTTTCTGTTCTGTTATTTTATAAAGCTGACGTTTTCAAGAGTGTTAATTTTTGTTGTGATACAATAAACACTCCTAATTTTAAGGTCTTTAAGATTATTCTTGAAACGTTGTCTAAGAAAATAATAAAATAATATCTCCCTGTTCACCCAGGAACATTTTTGAGCTCTTTTATTTCACTTAAAAAATGTTTCATATCATTAAATTGAAGAAAAAGTCCTTACATCTTCTAAAAGACATTTCAGGATTTGAAGGTAGGCAAACTGTCTTATCATGCTGTGAAAATATGTTGTTGAGAAGGTAGCTTGACAGGTTGCTCTCATAAAAATGGTGTTCATGGGATATAATTTATTTGTAGTGTGTGAAAGTGTTCTGGATACAAATGTATTGTGCATAAACACTAAATATCTGAATTAAAAAATGGTTTAAAAAAACCCCATATACTATTACAGCCATCCACTCTCTAGCTGACTATTTTTATTCCTCAGAACTGTGGAACTAACCAATTTTCCCCTTTTTTTACTCTGTGTTGCTCCCAATGGAAATGTTAGAACCTGGGTAGGAGGAATTTGATTCACCGTTTATGAGTATGACATGCATAAATAAATTAAAGGATTAGGAGGAGAGCCTTCTTTTTGACTTCTGTTCTCTGCTTGACCTTGAGTAAGAAAAGGTAGCTTGAGACTTTCAAAAGCATTTAGCCTTGACCCAGTTCTTTTCTAATTAAATAATTCCTGAAACTCCCACTCAGTAAGAGGTCATTTAGGCCATAACTGAGGACTTCAAAATTAGTTCAGTTGCTTATTTATGCTTCAGTTCCTCCCCTCTGCATAATGTAATAATTATCTGCTCTGTAGGAGTTGTACAAACTTCATTAGTGTTGGATAAAACTGACTGCAGCAGTGCAGAGGGGTGTGTGCTTCTACTGCAGTTGCATTTGCTGTGTGTTCCCACATGGTATTTTGTTGTATAGCTTGTAGGAGGGATTCTCCAGCTTACAGAACTTTGTTAAGATATTATCTTTAAAATAAATAATATGGTTTACATTTTATGTTTATTAATTAAATAACAACTGCAGTTAGTGACACATTTTCTCTAGAAATTCAGTTACAGTCCAACACAACAACATTACAATTATATTAGAGCAACACAATACCCAGCAGTGTTTGGTTTTTATGCAACTGGTTTGTATGCATTGCAGCAAAGCCTAAGAACATCCAGGACTGTGCTAGTAAGACCACAGGCACAGGAAGAGGGATGTGATTGCTGCTGGCTATTCAGTGCAGCAGTCCCAAGACTACCCTGAAAGTCCTATGTCCAATTTTGTGCTTCTCAGTACAAATGAGACACTGATTAATTGAGCTGAGTATAGCAGAGGGCCATCAAGATGATTTGGGGACTGGCACATGAGACATGGACACTGTTGTAGAGAGATGGGTTTGTCCAGCCCACAGAAAAGCTGCTTTTTCTCCAAAAGTTTAGTGAGTGTTTGCAGTGGTGATGGAGCCAGATTCCTCTTAGAGATGCACAGCCTCCAGTGGTGGGGGAAATGGGCACAAGCTCCAGACAGTTAAAATCCCAGTTAAGAAGTGAGACAAAGCCAATTACTGTAATGAGGCTGATAAATCGCTGGAATGGGTGGCCCAGAGGGACTGTGGGATTTGATCCTTAGATACAAAGTTTGGCTTGACAAAGCCCCGATCACCTTATGGTTTCAGAGTTGGATTCAGCCTTGCAAGCAGCTCTACTTTAAGCAGGGAGTTGGATTCATGACTTCCAAATATCCATTTCAATCTATATGATGGCACAACTCCCTGATTTTACCTCACTAAATGTGTTTTAATGTTATCAGACATTGCAAGAACATTCTCAGGCAGTAAGAACATCAGCTTACTCCATCTTTCCCTAAATTTTAAATATTTTTGTTTCTACTTGAACTGGATCACAGTGGCAGTAGTGCTGTGCCATCTGGAGTAAATTATTAACAATACTGCTGTTGATTTCATCTTTTGATGGTGGTGTAAAATGATTTTGCACTTTTTTATTCTGATCCCCAGCAATCTATTTCTTTGCTTATAAACCCCTGAATATTATCTTTTAGAATGCTAGAGCAATCACACTGGGACTAAAGAAGGAAAAAAACCACCAATCTTTTCATAATCTTTTTCATTTCAGAAAAGAAAGTCTCTAAGGAAACTATGAGGGTGTTTTAACATTCACAGTGATGGTTCTTGATGTACCCTTTGCAGACACATACTATTATCCAGACTCCCATATTCTTCATATAGTTGCAATAAAATCCAAAGTAGAAGGAATTTATTTATTGTAAACACTGTAGATGGTATATTTGATTTAGCCTATATATCCTGTGCTACCAAAGGAAAAATAACAAGTGGAAATTGTCCTGAAGTGGTTTCTGTTTGACACATGTTCTTTACGGAGTAAATGGCTTGCATTTTGGGGCATGTGGATAGAATCCCTCTCAAATGTGATTCAAGACGTTCTATTTTGCTCCTTCCCTCTGCACTAGTTAGTTTTGCCTTTGCCCTTAGCAACATCTCCATTTTGCCTCAGCTTTCAGGGAGAAATCAGGGGGTTTGTGGCAAAAAATAAAAGACAATCCTTCTTTATCTCATTCCCTCTTCAAGGTATAGCTCACTCAAGGATACTTTTCTGTTCAAAAGTGTTTTGTTCTCTTCATAATTGTATCAAGTCCACACAGATAATAATTGTATGTTAGTGACTCAGCACAGATAGCAATGTACAATATTGCAATTTTTCCTCGAAGATTTGCATGAATATCTGCCAAAACCCCTAACGTTTGCAAAATTAATGTAAAAAAAATTAAGCAGCAGCTAGTAAAGACCAGCATGGACACTTTAATGTCACAGCTTGCATGCACATAGTTTGAAAGGCTTCTAAAGTAGGTGTTTTAAGGATTACAAGATGAGATGAGATTGTGTTTTCCTTATACAAGTCTAACAGGCTCTAATGAGGAGGTACTAGAGTCAGTGAATCCAGACATTTTGGAGAAATTCAGTTGGGATTTTCTAAGGAGCAAACACATCAGATTGTGGTCACAAGGCAGGGCAGTAAGCCTAAAACAAAAGCAGAAGGTTAAACCCCTCTTTTTACACCTTTTAAAGCCAAGTAAACATGAGTCTGATAATTAGGATTAGAGTTGTCTTTGTCCAGGCACACTCTGTGTTTGTCTGGAGGCAAGAGCAGATTAGTGCCTGACACAGGAGCACTCAGCTCTACCACTGACCATTGGTTTATTTTAGCACTTCCAGCACTGATGCAATCCATGACCTGCTGAGTGCCTCTCGTGTGTTTAAAATAAATGATAAAACATATGTCAGTTGCCTGTGTTTTATGAGGATTGGGAGGTGTTTATATAAAAGGTGGTGTCTGTGTATGTGGGAGCAGGGCCTGCCCCACTCAGCTTGTGTGTGTGAATAACCTGTTCTCACTCCGGGGAGGATATCAGTGCAAGCTGGCAACACCCAGCAGATGGTGCTCAGAACAAACAAAATGAAATATGTTAAGAAAAAGGAAGAAGACGAAGAAGCAGAGAAAGCTTCTTGTTGTCGTTTATATTTCCCTGTGACCAACAACTACTTTGGTGGGTTTTATGGGGGTTTTTTGGTGATTGTGGTTTGTTTTTTGTTTTTTAAATTTGTTCATTTTGGAGCTTTTTTGTTTGTTTGTTTGGTTGGGGTTTTTTTGGTTGGTTGTTCCTTTTGTGATTTATCGTCCTTCAGCAAATATTATAATTTCACTGATGTTTGTTCATAATTAGTTTTGCGTGGTGGATGGGTGAGAGGGAACATGGAATAGTTGTTGACAGGTCTTCTGCAGGCTCCTTGATGGCATCCTCTGGGTTCCAGAGTGCTTAGAAATTCCTATAGGCTTCATCATAACATGAGTGGAAAGGATTGTTATCTGCTGTGGAAAAGCACCAGATTTTTAAGGAGAATTTCTGCATATCCTTTGGAGATCTAGCCCTAGTACAGATTGTTCGCTATACTGCCTTAATTAAAATTTGGCAGAAGAATCACCTCTGTTAATTGCTTAAAGTCGTATTAACAAAGAATCCTTGGGAATATGCCTTGAGATATTGATTAAAATAACAATTAAGTCAAATATTGTCCATATATACAAGTGACATGTTTCCAGTCATATTAGATATTATAAAATAAAACCAGGGATATAGCAGATATTTGTTTTGTTTTCATACAAGAAAGATGAGCCTTGAGGTCTGCTGTTGATGGGATCTGACAATGGCTTGGGAACTGTCCAGCAGATTTCCAAGAGGCTGGAGCTGTGACATCTCCGTGCCTAAGGGACAGAGCAGAGCCCAGCAGCTGGGCAGGGCAGTGGAGGCCATGCAGAGGACAGAGATTGGCTTTTCACCCTCCCTGGTGCCACTGTGGAGGGAGCTGTGCCCTTGCTGGCAAACACAGTGAAAACTCCTGGCTGTTGCCCCGGTGCAGAACTGCCAGGACACTTCCTCAGGGATGGTCATTCCCTTTTTAGTGCACTGCTGTCCTGTCCCATGGCAGATCTAACTTCATGTTTAATTCTGACCTTTTAAACACATCACTGTGTTGACATTTGTTCCTCTTTTTCTTTTCCTCCTCCATCAGTGCAAAAAATAACTGTTATAATTCCAGGCCCAGGGAAAGATCGGGGGCAGATGTCCAAAGTTACTGATAATAAAACTGCAGCTCCTGAACACTCTCCCTTCAGTGGGAGCTCAGATCTCATCACATTTAGAAGGCAAGAAATCTTTATTTCGGTCTGTATCCTAACTATGTAAATAGCAGAAGCAGAATAAAAAGTGTGGAACAAAAAAATGTGATTTCTTTTTCTAAAATCTTTAGAAGCATGAAGCAGCTGTATCCTCCTCTTGAACTGAATTGGGGCAGAGAGTGAGTGCAGAATCTTCATGACAGCTCCTTGCTTTAAATAATGTTGCTAGTGCCTAGGACCCAAGCACTGGATGCAGTAGATATATTGCTGTGTTTCAAAGCAATCATAAAATGTCATAAGGTAATTTAACCTGTGTAAACCCCCAGAATCTGTCTACTCTAAGCAAGTGCACTGGGGACATAAAAAAAGCTGTTAGATAAATGTGCCATTGTAAGAGCCTGTAGCAAGTTGGGATTGTGACAAATTTTCCATTCACAATATGCTTTTATTTGCTAAGCAGTAGCTTTTCTCAGTTGTAATATATGTATACAAGCACATATGTACTTTTCAAACAAAAAGAAATGTTAAGATTTACAGGACTGGCATCAACAATTTATATAATTGCACTGAGGTAATTTTCCTGTGTCTTTAAGGCCAATTCTAAGAAGAGTTTCACTGGTAGAAATGGATAATAATAATTTTTTTCCTTGTTTTGGGGAGTGATGGTGAAGGAGTAAGAATAATGAGTAAATTAAATTCATTATTTAAAACAACCCCAAGTCCTGATCTAGCTCCCTCTGTGACAGACTGCATGTGACTGTATAGCACAGCACTGAGCCACATGTCCACATTTAATGACCTTATGGCCCAGAGAAAACATTTTTGTAGTTTTTCTGCAGTTTTTCTGCCTGCTGCCTCGCATGAGTGAGAGTTAGGGATGCTTGGATGTGGAAAGTGGGTAGATTTAATGATATTGCCTCTTCACCAGTAGATTGCCTCCCAAGATTGCCCTAGGTTTTGTCTTGGAGACATATTGTTGGAGACTTCCAGGAACAGGCAGGGAAAATAACAGTGCTGAGTGTAAGAAAAGTGTCTCAGTGCTCCCAGGACATTTTTTGTTCTGCAGTGCCGACACATAAAGACACCATGGAGAAGGAGGAGGAAGAGGAGGACGAGAGTGAAGAGGAGGCAGTTGTGAATCCAATATCCCAATAATGAGGTCTATCCACCAGAGCTAAGAAGATGTCCAGATGAAGCAGATAAAAGAAGTCAGAAATTGAGAGACAAATTTTGCTTATTCAAATCCTCCAGGTTCCATCCACAGCCAATGGAATGATGAGGGGACCCCCATGTTAGTGGCTCAAAGGGATGAGAGGTACAAAATTAAAAAAAGACTGCTATGATAGAACTATGTTACAATTGGAAATTCCATTTTATTATATAATTCATTTAATTATATTTTTCAACATCAATCATAGTCTCACTTCATTAGGGAGAGTCTCAGTAGCAATAGACTTTATTTTAAGACCAGAAATAAAATGTAGGGATGGATTAAGGTAGAGAATTATTATAATCTGCAGTATTTTTTCCTGAATACCAATGTATTTAGAAATCTTCATTAGGGTATTTTAGCAGCTATTTAAATTACTTCAGAAATTAAATCTACCTAAAAGTAAGATTTAAAACCAGGAATATTCAAAAGGAGTTGCTAAATTAATTTAATGTGCAGACAAGCTCCCAAGAAGCCAGTAAAAAGGCAAAGAGTATCAAAGAGTGTGCTTAAAGGAAAGGAAGAAAATATTAAATAGAAATACAAATGGAATCTGACAGGAGGTTGAGTCTGAGTATTTATAGGAGACAGGGTGTTAATGTATTATGCAAAAGGAAATACAAAGCTGGTTTCTTTTTCCAGATATTACACAAAAAAGGCCGTTTAGTAGAAGCATATTCTATTGACAATGCCATGTTCCTTCAACAGCTAAAATGGAGCAGTCTGAAGAAAATAAGCTAAAATTACCTTTATTATCCTGCATAATTCCTCAGGATGAGTGGTGAAAGGCTGGTGAATATATTTCCAGAGAAGATGCCTGAAACAGCATGACCATCATAATGTTTTGTGCCATTCTAGTGTTGACTTTTACTAGTCCATCTTCAAAAATTGGTGGAGCTATTGACTAACAAAGGTGAGTCTTTCAGATAGTGTTGAGGGGTTAATGCTTTATGACACACAACTGTAGGTTTAACTTTAGAGCTGCTTAGTGGAAGAGGAGATGTTAATGTCTGAAATTGTGTGGCCAGTAACTAATGTACCAAATAAGGCATCCCATAAGCAAATCTTCTTCTTCTTCAGCATAAAACTAGGGTTTGCATGTTGTGATAAACCACTGAAAAATTAAAAGGTCCCAGTGTGGGTCTACCTGATTTATCATGCTCTTTATGTCACATGAAACATGCTGTAGTCTCATGCTCAGCTGTTGCTGTGGTTCCCACTGTGGTTTTAGGTGTGGGACAGAAACTCATCCCATCCTTTCTTCAGTGCTCCCTTTCCCTGGTGGCAATTTATGGTGACCACTGTGTCAGTGCTGGTATGAGACTTCCTCAAGAAAGGATTGCCACAGCTTTTGATGTAAATTCATATTCCAAGTAATCTGAAATCAACTTGACCCAGAAGTATACTTTGGAAAAAACTATCACATTTGCCCTGCTAACAGCATACAACTATTTTCTACAAGTTATTCTGTAGAGATTTTCTCTTTTTTTAACTCTAAGGTGAGCATCCTTTTAATGGGAAATGTGGGTGCTACAGCTTTTCATCCCATTTGATTAGCTATGTGAAAGCATACTGCGTTTCTACATGAAAACTCTAATTTATACAGAAACAGTGTATCCAGCTTGTAGATCAGACACTTGTGCTTGTTCTGCTTGAACGTCAATATGAGTCCAAGCATAGCAGCCAGTGAATGCATTTATTTTTGCTTCCAAGGCAGGCAGCAAAGCCTAAGATATGCTAAGATATGTCAGTAACAGGCCTGTTAGCATAGCAGTAAGCTGCGTTCCTGGAAGCTGGAGTTCTCAAGGTTACAGGGAAAAGACGAATAGCTCTATTCCATGTCAGCTGCTATCCAGAAAGATTTCTTAATTTTGCCTGAACACAAGCTCTGCAGGAGATGTGCTAACTCCTGAAGATCCTCTCGTGGGTGTTACTGCTAGAAAAAAAAAACAACAGAAAATTCATTCTACAATGCCATAGCACACTTGGAGCTAGAAGTACAGAAGGAAAGAAAAACAGCTTGTATTTTTCAGACTGAAAAAATCATATTTTCTTATAAAGTACTTAGCCTTAAACCCAAAATCTTTTCAATTAATAACATTTCATGTCTCATATATTCACTTTTTTTTATGCTCTAGTCTTGTTTGGTATCATCATTTTCAGAAACACCTAATTTTCTGGAAAGGAACATTATTACCATCTTCTCCTCATGTCTCTAATTAAATTATATATTTGTTACTGTTTAAGCATTAATGTGTATATAAATTGCAGTTTACTAAAAACACCATGGCATGACAGTTTCTTAGAACCTTACCATAATCAAAATATGCTGACCAGTATATAAAATAAATATGTAGTTGCTTGCTTCCAAGCACTGCAGCTTTGAGAAATCATGTGATTACAGGAAATATCTGGCTTTTATAAAAGGTATAAGGTCTGAGCTCTCTTGATACTGGAGAAAAGGCCTAAAAATATGATGAGGTGCAACTAAAGGGTGCAAAAACTAGAATAAATAAAAAGAGGAATACTGACACTGCATTGCAGGAGCACTACTACCACATACAAACTGTCATATTGAGCTACTCATTTATGTTGGGTTATTAGGTTTGTACTTAAGGTTGAATGTTGGAGAATATCCTCTACACAATTGTAATTCCAGGGCCAAGACAGAAAGACTTAAGTCTTTAAAATCCTGTTTGTGGCATGAAGCTTGCAGCCAGACTCACATGTCAGAATGTGAAGCCTGGAGCTGTAGAAGGTTAACAGCCTTTATGCTCTTTGAGGCTTTGATGTTTATTAAATAGAGTGAGTTTCATGGACTTAGTCCTCTAAAACTGCTGTCTCCTTTAGCTGGTCTCTTCCTCCAGCTTAGTCTTCTGTTCCTGTGCTTTGATAATTCTGTTCACAGAGCAGCCTCATGAAGCATGCAAGAAATGTGCATATAATAAAGCTATCTTGAGCAGTTGCTTGGTAACTCTATGTGTTAAAATGCTTCTAATATTCAAGAGATACATGAATTACAATAATAAAAATACAGGAATACAGCAGGGAATCACTAACAGCTGTTTGGGATTTAACACCCACATCCAGATGCCTGAAAACACACGTTGTACTAACAAGCAATGGATTATTAGCTGTTTGAGTAATTGCTTTGGATTCAGCATAACGACGAATTTTCAAAAATCTTTTGCATTTTTTCATACTACCTAAAAGAATAATTATAAGATTTACCTTCAGTTACTGTACTGGATCCTTGCCTGACTCTGGAGTTCTGTGGAAGCAGCCACAGTCTGTGATGGGGCAGCTGACCAACTCTGCAGGGTGGGGGTTAGCACAGACCCCTGAGAAGTCAAACACCTGTGTTCTAATCCATACTCCAAAGACTAATAAGGTATGTTTGTACAAACCTGAACAGACCAGTCAGGAAAGATTAGAAGGATATTGTACACTAGTGGCCAAGATATTGTTGCAAAAAAGAAAAAAGCCCCAAAGTGGAGGAAGAAATTAAACTCTGTCTAACTTTCTAGTTTTTGAACTATTTATTTGCTGGGACTTCAGTGACAGCTTCAGTTTTTTATGGAAGAAACCATTTTGTGTGGTTTATTACCATATCTGAAAAAATATCTAATAGAGGCTTTTTTTCCAAAAGTTCATTATCTTCTATGTTGACATATCTGACAATAGCAATAGCAACACAAAAAGTATTTCAGTCCTCTTTTTAAAGACTTTCCCATAGATCATTACTCCTAATTAATCTCCAAAAGCTTTTTCCTAGTAGAAGGTTAAGTTTCACCATGGGAGGATAACCTTAACATCTACTGACACTTTTGAGGAGACTGGGTGGTGGTGGTGCTTCTAATTTGGGTTAAATTTTTCAAGTTGATATTACAAAATATTACAGTTTGAATAATTTTTTCCATTTTTGCCAGTTATAATGAACACATATTTAGTGACAAGCATAGCCACAGAAGCCAACTGGATGAAATCCCTGAACTCCCTCTGCTACATGGAGAGAAAGGGTCGGTACCTCCTCCTAATGCACTTCATCATTGTGAGCTACATGGTTCAAACAAAGAGGATGAGTTATATTCTAAAAATGTGCATATGTGTGGCCTCAATTCAGACCCCTAAACATGTGATTTGGGATGTCTCACTCTGTCCAAACACCTGCATGGTGTTGACAAATGCAACACGTCTTGGCAAGTCTCTCACTGCTCTGTAGCAGCAGCTGGAGGCATCTCCAGGCAGGCTAACTCGAGTAGAGAGGAATGCTTCTGTTCAGACAGCTGAATTGTCTGTTGTCCCTCTGCTTTGGATAGACAGCAAATGTTTTGGACTTGCATGGCAGTGTTCTCACAGCAGAGGGTCCAACAGGGAGGGCTTCTCTGAGAAGCTGACAGAAGCTCCCTCACATCCAACAGAGCCAAGGTTAGCTGGCTCCAAGGTGGAGCCACTGCTGGCCAAGGCCAGGCCAAACAGCAATGGTGGCAACTCTTGGTGGCAACTCTCTGTGACAACGTTGAAGAAGGAAAAATAAACTTATTGGCAGAAGTAATTGTGAACACAGAAGAGTAGAGTGGGGTGAGAACACATGAGAGCAACAAGCTTGAAGATCCCAAGGTCAGTGCAGAAGGATGGCAGGAGATACTCGAGGCAGAGATTTTCCTGCAGCCCCTGGTGCAGCCCATGGTGAGGTCCCTGGGGGAGCAGAGATCCACCTGCAGCCCTTGGTGTACACCCACCCCAGAGCAGGGGGGGCCTGAAGGAGGCTGTGACTCTGGGGGAAGCCTACCCTGGAGCAGGCTCCTGGCAGGACCTGTGGCCTATGGAGAGAGGAGCCCACCCTGGAGCAGGTTTGCTGGCACCCCATGGGGCACCCACAGTGGGGCAGGCTGTTCCTGAGGGACTGCAGCCCATGGAGGGATCCACTCCAGGGACACAAGGAGCTCACAAGGACCTGCAGCCCATGGGAAGGTCTCATGTTGCAGAAGTCCTTGGAAGCCTGTCTCCTGTGGGAGGGACCCCGTGCTGGAGCAGAGGAAGGACTCCTCTCCCTGAGGAGGAAGCAACAGGAGAGAGAACACGTGGTGAACTGACCATACCCCCATTCCACACCTCCCTGAGCCGCTGGGAGGGCAGGAATAAAGAACTGTGAATAAATTTAAGCCAGAGAAGGAGGGAGGGGTAAGGGAAAGATGTCTTAAAATTTGACTTCTTATTCTTTTATTCTTATTCTTATTCTTATTCTTATTCTTATTCTTATTCTTATTCTTATTCTTATTCTTATTCTTATTCTTATTCTTATTCTTATTCTTATTCTTATTCTTATTCTTTCTTATTCTTATTCAAGTTTGACTTCTTATTGTCCTGCTCTGCCTTTGATTGGTAATAAGTTAAAGTAATTTCCCCAGGCTCAGTCTGTTCTGCCCATGACAGTCACTGGGGAGAGATCTCTCCCTGCCCTTATCTCAACTATAAGACTTTTGTTACATTTTCTCTCCCCTGCCCAGGTGAGGAGGGCAGTGGTAGAGTGGCTTTGCTGGGCATCGAAAACACCAGCAAGAGATAGAAATCAGGAAAAATAAATCCAATTAAATGGACAGAGAATCAAGTGAAATTGGTGTTATGGTTGCCAATGTTATGTAGATGTGATAAAAGTTTTGTATCATACACATAAATTCTTCCTTCTATCCCATGTAATTTTTCCAGAATTAATTATCTGATTACTTTAGGTGCTTACTTGCCTTTTATTACAAAAGAAATTGTGACAGCACTGGAACCAGTGAACATTGTGAAGAAAAATAATTTGAGTTTTCTTCAATTTTTTCACAGAAATGTAATGTTAGAACTACAGAACGCTTTCACCTCTCCCCTTTTCTGGCATTTAGGAATTATCCTTTCTCATTTCACTATTATTCTTTGTTGATAAATAGTTCAGTAGAAATGCCATCAGCATTAGGCCTTCCATGATGCTGAATAGGGTGTAACATAGTACACAACAAGAAATAGAGGCCAAGATGATGTGGCTGAAGGGTAAAGGAAAGACAGAAATATAAGCAATACTTACCTGTCACATGTAGTCACCCTTTTAGAGGAGAGGTGCTATGCAAATACAGAACACTACAGCAAAAAGAAGTCATCTTAGCTGTCTGAACTCTCATAACAATTACAATTTATTTACTCAAACAAATAAGAAAATCAAGATTTAGTGAGCATTTACAGAGGCACAAAAATCTAACCTTTTGATAATATTCTCCAGCACGTTAACTGTTAAAATATTCTACTGCTCCATTTTAATGCTTCTTGTAATGGAGTCCAATAATGTTATGTGTACTAGAAGTTGTGGACCAGATAATGAGACTATATACAGAAAAACTCAACTTTGTTCTAAGAGTACTGAATTTTTTTCTGGAGCTGCTAGAGCTCAAAGCTATTTAATGAAAGTATTTCACTTTTATGGATCAAGTGATGAGAAATGCATCCTTGCACAACTCATTTTATGAGAGAGATTGCTTACATTATATTATATAGACCTGATTGCCACAGATATAGCTTTTATTTGCTGGGCAAAGCTAATTCCCATATAATTGTCAACCAATCAAAATATAGTAACAATTGATCAATCAAAATATAGTAACAATAATTAGATATTTTTAGAAGTTGTTCTCAAATAAAAAAACCTTATCTTTGGTAACTTTATCAGCCAGGTAGAATCAAGGAATTCATATTATTATAGCAACTGCCATAGGTGGTTCTACCTGAATAAAATACTTTGAATGTAGAATAGATTTGCTTTAAAGGGACAGTGAAGACCATCTAGTTCCATCCCCTGCCATGGGCAGGGACACCTTCCACTGGGCCAGGTTGCTCAAAGCCCCATCCAATCTGGCCTTGAACACTTCCAGGGATGGGGAATTCAAAATTCCTCTGGGCAACCTATGCCAATGTCTGATCAACCCCATAATGAAGCATTTCTTCCTTATATCTGATGGAAACCTGCCCTCTTTCAGTGTGATGCCATTTCCACTTATCCTATCGCCACATGTCCTTTTAAAAAGTCCCTCTCCAGCTCTTTTGAATCCCCTTTAGGTACTGAAAGGTGCCAGAAGGTCTCCCAGAAGCCTTTTATTCTCCAGTCTGAACAACTCCAACTCTCTCAGCCTGTCTTCACAGGAGATGTGCTCCAGCCTTCTGAGCATCTTTGTGACCTCATCTGGACTTGCTCCAGCAGATCCATGTCCTTGTTATGCTGGGAACTCCAGAGCAGGACACTACTCTGGGTGAGGGCTCATGAGAGCCTTGACCCACTGGTCACAGTGCTCATTGCAGACTCATCGAGGCTGCAAGAGATATTCAAGATAATGAAGTCCCACTGTCAACCCAGCACCAACATTATCACCCCTAAACCATATCCCCAAATGTCACATCCAGACACCTCTTCAACACCTCCAGAGATGGTGACTCCATCATCTTCCTGGGCAGCTTATTCCAATGTCTAACCCCTCTCTTAGTGATTTTTTCCCCCCCATTATCTAATCTGAACCATATAAACTTTTGACAGAGCCCAGGAAGTGGTTTGCTTTCTAGGATGTGAGTGCACATGTCCAGGTTTTCATCCACAAACACTCCCAAGTCCTTTTCCCCAGACGTGCTCCCAATCCATTCTCCACCCAGGCTGTACTTGTTCTTGGCCTTGTCCTGAGCCAGTGCAGGACCTTGCACTTGGCCTTGTTGATTCAACTTCATGAGCTTTGCACGGGTGGTTGGTCACCCCACACAGCCACACACACTGGTGTCAGTGTCATTAACAAACTGGCTGAGGTTGCACTCAATATATTTATGAAAGTATTTTCATTACATGATTACAGAAAATGAAAGGACTATTTATTGATTGCATGTTCAATTTTATTTGTGAATAGTTGACAAGTATTCTGCTTGTGGTTGTCCTTTATTGTAATATTTGCCAGGTTTTGAATTGTTTGAGTCTAGTTTTTCATCAGTATGCCATGTACAGTCATCAGATAATTATGGCTTGGTTGTCTGGATAAAGATATTTATAATGACACAGAGAAGGGAGATTTAATTAACAGTCCATAAATCATATCATTTTGTCAATGTGATATAGTTACATTGGAGGGCTTTGAACTAATCTTAATTTCTGTGTACACCAAGTCAAGTTTCCTTCTCTTTCCCCAATCAGCAATTGTTTTGGTACTATGACAGATAATAATAAATCGTGTACTTATAGTAAAAAGCTCTGAACAATTTCATCGTTGTTTTCATCTTCACAATTTGACACCTTGATTTTCAACTTCAATTGTTAAGAAATTTCATAGAAAGGTTTCCTTGCAAGTTTTTAGTTGGATGACTCCTGTCTGCAACAAATCTGCATACATAGCAACGTGGGAAACTCTTTTGGTTTGTGCATGTTTGTTTATTTGGTACACTTTGGATGGCTGCAGACAGAGAAAGAAGAAACCCAGAAAATAAAACCCCAAAGAATGGAAAATTCAGTATTATCTTTAAAAGTCATGCAGGATGTAATTTTTACTTCTGCAGTAGAAGCCAAAGAGTTCATTTGGCATTAGCTGATTATTTCTAATCTTCTCTCACTAAAAAGCCATGTTCATATTTTCTCAAATACTTAGCTTGGCTAGGGAGGGTCTAACTAAGCTTAGGAAATCTTGAACATTGCTTTAAAGAGAGCAGAGAATTCTGTAGCCAACCTACAGTATTAACTCTGGTCTTTCTAGTCCTGATTATGTGCATTAATCATAACATTATCACTATTCTTATGAGCACTTTCTCAGAATCAGCTCTGTCTGAAAGGTGTCAAAACTGTTAATTAAAACCAGAGATAATCATAACAATCTGGGATCTTTGACACAACTGCCACCCCCTTCCATCACAACCCTTTTCAGAGGGAGCTGCTGGGTAATGTACTATAGTTCTGCAAGAAACATTTCATCTACAGAGGAAAGAGAAATCATAAATCTTTCTTCATATATGTCAAGGAGCATAATTGCTTTTTTCTTTTTATTCCTTCTGCTATGGTCTGTATATCCATGATATCTGGCATTGAAGCTATAAGCCATCTATCAAACACAGAAAGAAATTATAGGAAAGGAAGTAGGACAACATTCTAGCTTTGGAGTGCTAATGGATGGATGCATTCTGTAGTTTGTGTCAAATTTACTGAATAATAAGGGAAGTAATTCATGCCTCCTTGGTTACAAATTTCTCTGCTTAAGGCATTAGAATTTGAAGGTCAAGTGCGGACTAAAAGAATACAGGTTAACATAGTCCAGACTGAATTTCTGATCTCCTTCTAGAACAGGATAAAAATCTATTTATGTGTTGAATCCCGGTCAGGTTCTTCATAAATCAGAGGTCTAATATTTGAGATTGAAAACATGATGATGCTCCTGTCTCAGGCAGCAGGATAGTTATGCTGTAACAAAGGAAGTAACCAGATTGGCAAAACAACTTGTAAATCTTCAAGAAGTCCCACTCACAGTGTCCAGAACAAGCATATCATGAGCACCAGCAATAGTGAAGCAAATCAGATACCACCAGCAAATCAAAAGCGAAACAATCTGATAATCAGCAAGGTTTTCTTCAGCCAGTACTAAAGATAAGGACACACAGGTGTATTGGGGTATTGGGATAACCAAAAGTGTCTGAAAAATAGCTCTAGGGAGGAAAGTCCCCCAGCCATGCTCCAGAACTGGGGATCATCTCTCCATCTGGGGGACTCATGGAGCAGGGAAGAGCCGATGAAAGCCTCCCAGCAGGAGCCTGTGCTCACTACCAAGGCTCCCAGCAGCACCACACCATCTCTCACATGGAACAAGGAGGCTGTGTACCCACATTAACCCAGCTGGCCTCTCTTCCCCACTGCACCATCTCCACCACAGCCCAGGGAAGTTCTCATTCATTAAGAAAACTGCAAATATCTGTGGTTTAAGTGCTATAGTATCCAAATATATTATTTACTGTCCACACAGTATTTGTGTTCATGTTTGACATATGCAGGGTCTGATGTACTTAGGAAAAGGGGAGTCAGTGGAAGCAAATCTAATACAACTGCAAGCTCTAGGAGCTTAGAGACAGGAAATGGATGGTTATTCACTACTTTGATCCCTTTTGGAGATGAATATTATTGAAAAACTCTAAGACCTGAGTGAGGAATCTGCAAGTGAAATGTGCTGACACTGTGACTGCTTGCACTTTGAGAGAAAGAAAAGACAATTTAGAGACATCTTTTCACGTGGCTGCTTGCATTAGCATGATCTGTTCAATACAAACTCAAAGTTTTCCACTCTTTTGCATAGAAATTATTTTAATTATTTTTTATTTAAATGCAAAAATCTTAATGAAAAGTTTCTCAGATTCTACTTGACTTAGATAAAGTATATAATTAAGCAGGGACAAAATGCCAAATGAAACAGAAATTATCAGTGTGATGGAAAGCAATCTGCCTTTTACTTATCTAGCTGACCCTTACGTGTTGGCTGAGCACTATCTCTGAGCCTCCAGTATCTTATTGGCATTTGTAACCTTGCACAGAGAGCAGTAATTTGCAGTAAATCTCCTCACACAGGGTTATATTCAGAGTGAATTCTTATCTGAATGGTGTGGTGAATACTGATGATAAAAAGCTTTCATGCTTGCCAATAAGAAACCAACAATTTCACAAGTGCCTTGCAAAAGATAAAGGCAAAATCAACAGGTAGGAGGAAAAAAGAAGTAAAGCTGAAAGATTAGTACCTAGGAAGGACCAATAAAAACCCCAAGCAAGGAAAACAAAACACAGGAAATAAATAGATAATTACTTAAAACACAATGTCCTTTTGTTCTTGATTCCCCTATTTTCTTACCTATTTGATGTGACAAATCAATCCTCTAGCAGCACACATACTACCATTCTTCTTTTTTGGCTTCAAACACAAACAGAAGACCAAGTGTCTTTTTTCTGATCCCACTAGCAAGTAGCTCAAATATTCCTAATTTCTTTCAGGCTGCAGTGAGGGGATGTGGCACAAAAGCAGAAGCTGATCTAGTGATATTCAGTTTAATTTTATACAAAACCTGATTGCTGTTAATGAAATATTTGCAAGTCTTCTCATGGAAGTATAATTTTCACCTAGTGAATATTATTCTTCTACAAAAACATTTCCAGGAGTAGGTTTTCCCTCTTTTCTCATTTGCAACATCTGTGCAAATGAAATGGATCAGGCACACTTGTGATCATGATACAATCTGCATCCCTACAGCTGGTCTTCCTTATTTCCACAAAACAGAGGGTTCAAAGCCAAGCTTTCTATTGCTCATGGTCCTGGCAGGTGCTGACCTTGCAGCATATCCAGGCATTGTCTGAGGAAGCATTAGTGAGCTGGAGAGAGACCTGTGCCATGGATCCTACTGGCTTAAGAGCTGGAATAATCACATGACAGAGCTCAGATCCATTCCCTGCTCAGTTTACCAGCACAGAAGCAACAAGGCCAACTATGTTTTTTGTCAGAAAAAACCCTAGAATTATCTGTATTGCCTATTCTCCATAGAAGAATAGAAATAGAAACATTTATGCAAAACTCCCTAGTTTTCAATAGAAAATTATTTGGTAAGTTTTTATTAACCCTTTTAAGACCTCTGTTAAATTGTTTCCTCCATGGTTCCACTATATCTGCTCCAGAGGGAAGGAGGGAGTCATCCAGCAAATGGGAGTGACATTTAAACTGTTGAACACTTCTAACTGAAAGTGTCATTACTGCTTCATTTCATATTACTTCTGGTTTGGGGAGAAGGAATGACCATTCTAGGACATTACAGTGTACAAATCCTATTTTTGTGTGTGTATGTAGGATATGCATCAAATGTCAAATGTATTCAAAATTGCTGATACCAGTTTGTGTAATAGTAATAGTCTTGAACCCATTTCACAGACCATGAAGTCTGATACTAATGATTCCTTCAATAACATGACTTTGCCAGTGTAAGCTGTGACTTCACTTCAAGCTGTGACATGTTTTTAAAGGAAGTCTGGTGCAACGGAAATCACTTCCTGCAGATGAACATTCCTGATGTCTTTATTCTGCAAGTATCTAAAATTGCAGTGTGTAATCTTGGCTTCTCTACAAATAAGCATTTTACCCTTCAGCTTCATACAGCCAAAAATCCACCTGTCACATTGTAAGTGTTGAAGTGAGCTGCTACCATGGGATGGACAAGTTTCATAGCAGACAAAATTCTGATTAGTCTTGATATAATTGTAGACAAATGTAATGGACCTATATTTAGGACTGCAGAGTTTGTCTATTCCCCTCTCCTCAGGGTATGGCAAAACTCAGCTGATCTGAGTTGCAAATATTTCCCTACTTTCTCTCTATTTAACTTGTAAGTAAATGATCAGAATTTTTGAAAGTAGCTCTATTTATTGGAGCAGAGACAAGAAAGAATCTTTATTCAGTGTACTAAATCCACTATTACTTTCATCCTGTCAAAATGGTTAAATTCAATTTACTAAGAAATACAAGACAAAGACAAGCTATACAAGCAACAATATAACTTATAATATAGCTTTTGCTTACAATATAACTTTGTGTGATATATACTTTGCAGTTATATTAAACAATAAGATAATTATTCTATAGCTTAAATTCATTGTTTTCCCCATCTACTGTAGTGCTTCTGCAATGCTATAATTCTGAGATTTTACAGATAATTTAAATTTCCACATTTGAAGGCCTGACTACTGTCTGTGGATAGAAAGTGACAAATGAGAGGCAGGTTTGTGTCATAAGTGGATTGCACACAGAAAAGCCCCAGGCAGAAATGTCATTTGCATTCACTGCTATACTGGGGAAATGATGAAGAAAAATACAGCTGGAAACTCCTTCTAATTCAAGGCAGAAGCTTCTGATGCTATATGCTGTAACAGCAAGGGATTTCCAGAATTATGCACTCTTGACGGGAAAGTGCTTTAAAGTTGTCTGTCTTAAAAAGAAGTATGCAATAAAAGCACAGAGTAACAACTGGCATTGCTGTGTTGTGTTTGTATTATATTCAGGAAAGTTTTGCATTAAAGAACATATTAGAAATTCCAGTGGCTCCTGTAAATGGCTGAAATGAATTTATGAAACTATTCTGTAGGAGAGAACCTAATTGAATTGGAAATGCTTGGGAATTTAGGTGTTAACTTTGAGGGTTTTGGTGTTTATAGCTGCTAGGATTCTGAACGATGGCATCTCCTCCAGATTATCACACCCATTATGACTAAAGTGCACTTGCAAAATCATTTAGAAATGATACTATAGGAAAATCATTGACTTATAATCATTCTTTATAAAGAATGTTGCTGATGGTAAGTGTCCTTCCCTATCATCTGTGATTTCCATGACTACTTTTTTTAGCATTCATTCTGCTTGAAAAGATCCTTTAAAAATGGTATTGGACAATTGTGTAAAATTTCTTAGAGTTCATAATTAAGGGGTCCCTAGGTTGGAAGAAACTTTCAAGATCATTGAGTCCAATACATGCCCTTACACCTCAACTAAACCAAGGCACACAGTGCCACATCCAGTCTTTTTTTAAACAGATTCAGGGATGGTGACTCCACCACCTCCCCAGGCAGACAAGTCCAGTACTTTATCACTCTTTCAGTAAAAAACTTTTTCCTGATATTCAGCCTGTATTTCCCTTGGCACAGTTTGAGACTGTGACCTCTGGTTCTGTCAGTGCTGCCTGGAGAAAGAGACCAACCCCACCTGACCACAGCCACCTTTCAGGGATTTGTAGAGAGTGATGAGGTCACCCCTGAGTCTCCCTTTCTCCAGGCTAAACACCCCCAGCTCCCTCAATTGTTCCTCACANTTGTTAGACTCTGCTCATCCATCCAACCATTCTCTTTGCAGAGCCATCCTACTTTCCAACAGATGGACACACGCTCCCAACTTAATGTCATCTGCAAATTTGCTAATGAAAGACTCAACCCCCTCATCCATGTTATCACTAAAAATACTGAACAGAGCTGGCCCCAGGACAGACCCCTGAGGGACACCACTGATGACTGTCCCCAGCTGGATGCAGCCCCGTTCACCAGCACTCTCTGGGCCCGGCCATTCAGCCAGTTCCTAACCCATCAGAGAGAGCCCTGCCCAAGCCACAGGCTGCCAGCTTTTCCAGGATTGTGCTGTGGGAGACAGTGTGAAAGGCCCTGCTGAAGCCCAGATAGACAACATCCACAGCCTTTCCTGCATCTACCAGTTGAGTCACCTGGTCAAAAAAAGAGATCAGGTTGGTCAAACATGATCTACCCCTCCTAAACCCATGCTGGCTGGGTCTGATACCCTGGCCATCCTGTAAGTGCTGCGTGATGACACTCAGTACAGACTGCTCCATTATCTTGCCAGGCACCGAGGTCAGGCTGACTGGCTTAAAATTACCAGGATCCTCCTTCCCACCCTTTTTGTGGATGGGTGTCACATTGGCCAGCTTCCAGTCATCTGGAACCTCACCAGTGAGCCAGGACTGTTGGTGAACGATGGAGAGCGGCTTTGCAAGCTCATCTGTCAGCTCCCTCGTCACCCTGGATGGATCCCATCTGGTCGTTCAGGTTTGAAAGACCTTCAGCACCCATTCTGTCCCATCACTTTTCTTTTTCTCTCCAACCCACATCAAGAATATTCCTGTCACTGAGATGTTGTAGGATAAACTGTAGTTTAAAGATATTTCAAGTATATCTCTTTTTATTGCATAGTAGTAATACATAGGAGGATACTCAACATCTGGCAGAGAGAATTACTTGGAAGAGTACTATATGCCTTAAACACAGACTGAGAAAGATGAAGATGGAGAATATTTTGAGGAACTTGAATAAAAGCATGTCCATCTCTCACTGAGGAGATATTTTTCAACAAGAACACCCACTGTAAATCTAGGCAAAGGAGAACAGAAGTGAATTCTCTCACCTTTTACTTGCCAGAAGAGTCTAGATACCTTTTCCCCCACAGATACAAACTTCCCTGTGGTTAATTTTGCCTATGATATTCTAAATTTTAACAAGTAAAAATTTTTCCCAAGCGAAGGGACGAATGCGGCATTTCATTCAAGTGAGTTTAGGATCCAGTTATTGTTTTCGAAGTAGGAAAACATGGCGAAAGCATACTGAAAGTCTTATTCTGTGCCCTAAAATAACTGCACCTTCATTTCCAGGTGAAGTCCAAACTGCAGACTATTAAAAATATATTGTAAACCTTTCATTATTATTGGGCAGAAATGCTTTGGTTGCTTCTTCCGTACAGAGAAAAACCACCTGTGAGTCAGAAGAAGGGAGTCTCAGCAGAAGCCTCTTATGCAGATACAGCTGCACTGAACATATTATAACTGAGTGGCAATAAACATCTAAACAAGGATGTTTCAATCCTCATAAGCTCCCAGGTGCTGTGTAGGCACACCTGCAAATTTAATGTGTTTCTTCTTTTTATAAAAGCATTGTCCTTTATAAATAGAAATAAAATGTAGTGAATACATTCCTAATTTCAGCGCTAGATTGACCCTTTAATTGATTTCTCCATGTAAAAATTGTCTTTCGATAACAACATGCATCATGTACTTATAATGTCTTGTACTTCAGAAAAAAAAAAAAAAGAATTCACAAAGGTTTAGAAACTAAGCACCTCCAAAGTAATGTGCTCGTAAATCCCAGAATAGCAAAATATTTAGTTATTAACAGCAATTCTTGTCCTTGAAATGTCAGTATTTTAGGCTTATTCACTGTAGGAGCCAGAAGAAATTGGCAAGTAGTTATTGTTCTTTGTTCTGTTTCCATAGCAGCAACAGTAATAAGTTGGGGTGGTTCTATTAATTTTTTTTTATTTCATCTTTACCGAACTCCTTTTTCCCTTTACAATACTGGAAGTTTCTGGAAATTATAACGTATCTGTCCCCAAACATACAATTGCTCTACTTCTGCCTAGGAGGAGCTGTGTTACAACAAACATTGTTTTAGTATTTATATAGAGTTTGTCACTGTATTGTAATGATCTTATGTAGTGACAATGTAAAGTTGGCTGCTTATAAATCTACCACAATGCAAACGTACTCCCAGGTGCTAATTAATGTTCCAGTTTCCTTTTCCCCCCGTGGCAAGGAAGGAGCATTGTTGTCCCATATTGTATCACAGGAAGAAATTTAATGAGATTGTGCAGCTTTACAGTCATCTCCAAAATGCTACCTGACAAAATGTGACAGCAGTGCCCTCAGCCTGGCTCCTGTAGAGCAGGGCTAGTGCTGCTCAGCAGTGATCCTGATCCTCGTGGAGGTCCAAGATGAGCCACATCCCAGCCCAGACTTTTATGGAAAAGAATTCCACAATGCTGTGTGTGGCAGTCAGATCCATCAGCACAGGGTAGAGTACAACAGAGGATTAGTATTTGCAACAGCTACTGACATTAGAGACCCACTCAGAGGTAACCTGTAAGTTGATATGTAAATAAATTAATCAAAGCTGAGAAGGGAATAGGATGGGCCTCTGGATATAAATATTCTTTCATTTCCAAGTAAAACAAGAGATTTTGTGCTCCTCTCCAAAACCAGCAGACACAAATCTGTGAATTTTTCTTATATTGACTAGCACCTAATTATATTAAAGAAATAAGGAAAAAACCTATATTTGGACCAAAGGCAAGAACATCACTGCATAATTGTAGGAGCACAGTCTGTAATCAGAAAAAAAAAATCATATCTCTGGTATATATTTCAAAACTTAAACCATATTATTAACTGTAGTCTAACTTATTGAACCCCAGCATGTGTTTTCCTCAAAGCAGCCCTGCAGCTCTGAAGTGCTTCAAAACACAACCTTAATATGAGCAGTGGTATCAAGAGGGTTGTTTCAGTGAAAAACAAGTGGCTCATATCTCCCTTCCTCTGTGGAACCCAAAACACATCCTGCTTCAGTGAGTAATTTCCCTGAAGCTAATGGCTTTATTGACAGATGCAACTCCATCAATTCTTCTGCTTTATTAGAATGGCTCATATAAGCCAAATGTATTATATACACTTAAATTGAAAATGTCCTAATTGTATTTGTGTAATAGCTTGTACAAATGCTCACATACTTAGTAGCCACGGTTTAAAAGGGGAACAGGAGAAGGCATTTGGCATCACTACCTTCAAAGGATCATGCTCTGAATGAAATCTGGGTAAGAGCTGACTGCTTGTAGAAAGAAGGAAAAACAAAGGTCAGGTCAAATCTCAAGTACTATTATTAAATACTGGTAACAGGTAACTTCAGATATATTCTGTTCATTTGGGTGGGAACTCTTATACAAATAAGTCACCACTGTCAGTACAAGTTCAGCAGACTCTAATTTCACATACTGTTGCAGCTGTGCACTGTGGAAAACAACCAATGCTCCCCCATTTTTTGAAAGTCAGACCTATGCAACACATTTAACTCAGAGGTCTTCTTAGTTTGATATTATTTCTTAATTTTTTTTTTTTTTTGCTTTTGTTGTGACATCTTTTTCTATCTGTTGTAAGTAACTTTATTATCATGGGTTGTAATATCAACACACACAAAAAAACCCCCTACAATAAAAAAAATCTTTTAACTGACAGAGTTCAGTCTACATAGAAGTAATTGAATTCAGACAATGACTGGTCAGATTTCCCCAGCTACCTCCTGCCTCATGTAATCATCAATCTAAAGAGAAAATCATGGTTTAGAACTTCTGACATTCCAGCTCAGTGATGAGAATTGAGAATTCATTTGCAAGTCTTGATTGTGAAGCCAGGCTTTTGCAGAGCGCTGCAGATTTGGAAGAAATATGACTGGGTTAAAGGCTTTTGTGAATATCTTGCAGGTAAAAAGGAGAAAAGCCATGTGTAAGCTACACAATGAGCAGTTCTATTTTCAAGGCAAGAGGTGTGTATAATTAAAAAATTTAAAAAATTTTTTTTTCTTTATTTTTATAAGCCAGTGCCCAGTCAGCTGTTCTTAGATCAAATTCTAATCTATAAAAGCAGGAAAAAAACACAAGTTGGCATAGAAACCAAACTATTCCAAAATTTCCTGACAAACTGTATTTCTTAATGTCTACAGTTTTGTATTTGCATCTTTTTTCCTCTTTCATTAGCTTACAGGAGTATTTAATCTATTTATATTTCATAAACACTTAGGAAAAAATGTGGAGAAATGAAGTTATTTCCATGTATAAACTAATGATAATTTAAAAATATCAAATATGCAGCTCTCCAAAATGAAAAATCACATAATTCGGCAGATATTTTAAAATAAAATTAACAATAAACTTATTAGATGCAGTCAATAGAAAGGCAAGAACAAAGAAGAGATGTGCCTTGTAAGACCAAGTGCATGGGAAGAGAGTTCATCCCACTAGCAACCCAACTCAGTCTCCACTTAAAATGTGCTTCTTGCTTTGGACTTGTAGGCATGGCTTGGGTTTTGCTGCTGTGCCCACTTTGGCCTCTGGCAAAAGAACAGCCCACATTTTGTCCTTCTGTGCTAAACCAGCCTCCCAGGGCTGTGCCTGAACCTCTGTGGTCTTGCTGCTCCGCTCCATTGCTTATTTCATGCTCAGATCTGGACAAAGTGACAGAAGCAGTAATTTCCTTGATATACCAGGGCCCTACTCCCATTCATATTTGCCAGAAATACCACTGGAGAAGATAAGGTTGGATTTTCCCATTTCTTACAGCAATTTCATCACAAATTGAAACCTTTCTAATGCAGCAAAACAAAGAAATAAAGCCCAAACCCCCTCACATGACAGGTGCTTTGGAGGTCAGACATCTGGCCAACATATTTCCGTGGCCTCATTTAGCCTTTAGCAATGAATTCACTATCAAGCATTACTAAAATGCTGCCCTTACACCAAGCAACAAGAAGTAGGAGGAACATCCAAAAGGCTGAAGAATTCTTCTAGAGAAGGAAATGCTGGGGTGAGACAGGACTAACAGAAGCTGTGAAACAGAAAATGTAAAAGGAAGAAGGGGAAAAAAAAAAACAATCCCACCCCACAAAGGAAAATAAAACAAAAGGCAATATTCCTCACTATAAATCTGACAGTAGATATACACTCCCTCTTCCTAGGAACCCTTCTGGTAAGAAATGTAAAGACATTTAATAATCTTAATCTCAATATAACAAAACAAATTGTCTAACACAGTTACACAAGCTCAAGGACTGCCCATCACAACCTTTCCTGAACTCTCTGTTGGCATCCTCTGACTTCAGCATAATTTTAACTGTACATTTGTGCTCCCCAGTCCACAAGCCACCCTTACTTGCCCCAGATTTCTGGATTTATTTCATATCCATGCACAGTCACCCAAAGTAACCAAGAATGAAAAATTTACGAGCAGCTCTGGTAACTGGAATCCATTGTGGAAATTCTTACACATCCAAATGGACACATTAAAAGCAGAAATTGAGCCACTTACATAAAGATTACACATGATTTCAGGAGATGCAGCCAAAAATCCTCTGAGAGGCTGCAGGCATGTCACTTTTTCTTTCTAACTTCTACTTTTCAAATAAAAAGAACATAATGATAAAGCCAAGTGGGAAAATTAGGGCATTAGGAATGCTGTGTGACAGTGAAAGATAGAAGAATATTGCCTTACAAAATAAATATCTCTAAATTAAGTGCTGTTTTCCCTTTTGATTACATCCTAAATTCTCTTTTAATCACATTGGAAATTATCCAGTCCATTTATTTGGACAAATCTTCTCATTGCTCTTTCTCTATTTTTTTAGGGTTTTTTTCCCTAAATACATAGCTGAGATTATTAATGTTTAGACTTTTTTTTTCCCTCAGGAGTGAAAGATTTATATTAGAGTAACAAAACAAAACAACACAACAAACAAACAAACAAACCAGAACAAAACAAAAAGTCCAACCACCATGAAGTCATTACTAAGAACAGACTTACATTATTATCCACTATGCAGCTCTTGAGTAAATGTGTGATTTATTTTGAAAAAGTACATTTTAAAATTTGAAGTTTCTTTTGAAATTTATTATTTGTATCATCCATTCCAAACCATAAGCACCAGAGATCTCAAAGCTGTAAGTATTATGCAGCTTTGCTGGGGAGACAAATTTGGTAAGTTTATATAGCTTTGTATTTTTCATCAATGATATCAAAATATTTGACAAGTTTTCATCAAATCAATAAAAGTCTTTTAAGTTTCTCCAAAGTTTTAGAAGGAAAGAGAAATAATTATTTTCTGACAGGTTGAGCCATATCATAGACTGAGTCAGAGAGAGGATCAGAACTCAGAAATCTTGACTGTATTTCCCCATTTTTTCCATTGCTCTACCAAATATTGCCTACAAGTCTTCATAACATTTGCAGGTTGTTTTTGGCTAAACAATAAATGAGTTCTTGGTCACCTGTAACCAAGAAGGACATTTGTCTTTAACTAGATCACAAAGGAGGGAGACTTTTTCCTCCAAACTGCATAAAGTTCTACTGGAATCACTTTTTCCTCAAGCAAAATTCCTTTTTGGTATATTGAATGGGTGAAATGAAAGCTCATCCAGTCTTCAATATGTAGCCTCATGCTAGAGCAATGTGAGGCAAAAGCTGAGGGCTTACTGACAGCAGCATAATCTCCCTAATACTGAGATTGATCTAGTCTGCAGAGGAAGAGGTGGCTGTGGTGCATACAAATGAAGAAGCAATGCATTTGGAAAGGTTGCAGTGAGTCTGATCTCTCTGTCAGCAGAGCAGTGAGGCTGTTCACTAAATATCACAGCCTTCATCCTGAGAAACCACGTATAGGAGGCAGAAAGAAGATAACAGAAAAGATGAGTGAAGAGAAGGAGCAGCTGTGCTCTCTGTGACTGCTGTGATTAAAACACAGTAGAGGAAACCATTCAAAGGGCAAAACTGTGACAAAAACTGGGTGCAAATTAAGCAATATGGACAATCATGTTTGTGTTCAAGTGTGCCCTTGCTTCCTGTAGTGTAGCTCTAGATTTGAATCCAATTTACTGCAATACAGTTAAAAATTCACAGAGCTGCTTTGCCTGAAGTTCCTCCTGAAATTCTGCCATCTCTTCCAGAACAAGAACTGGAAGAGATGGAGCAACATTTCCAGTTCTACCAAATCATCACTATTTTTGGGCTATCACATTTCAAAACATAAAACTTATTTGTTTTTAAAAGAACTATCTCATGGTTATTTCTCTAGCAGAGCAATTTCAGCCATGCTGGGCACGTAACTTCCTTAGTTTCCCATTCATTTTATGTATAAAAGTTCACAGGGAGTTGATTTGCAGAAATACCTTGTGTCAACCATTCCATGTATCAGGAATAGTGTGTTCAGCAGGACCAGGGCTGACCAGTGATTGCCAGTACCCCTCTACCTGGCACTGATGAGGCTGCACCTTGAATCTTGTGTTCAGTTTTGGGCCCCTCGTGACAAAAAACATATTGAGGGGATGGCGCATGTCCGAGAAGGGCAATGGAGCTGGTGAAGTGCCTGGAGCACAGGTGTGAAAGGAGCAGCTGTGGGAGCTGGGGGTGAGACCTCTCCACTCTCTACAGCTCCCTGAAAGGAGGTTGTAGTGAGGTGGGAGTCAGCCTGATGACAGGATGAAAGCAAATGGCCTCCAGTTGTGCCAGCATGAGCTAGACTGGATATTAGGGAAGAAATTCTTCATGGAAAGGGACATCAAGCGCTGGAACTGGCTGCTCAGGGAAATGACAGATTCACCATCTCTGGAGGTATTTAAAAGGTGTGTAGATGTGGCACTTAGTGACATGGTGTGGTGGAGGACTGGGCAATGCTGGGGTAATGCTTGGACTTGATGACCTTAAAGGTCTTTTCCTACTTAAGTTATTTTATGATTCTATGCACTTCAATGCAGCTGCACTTTGAAGTACCTAATTTTGTCCAGACCATGTTCATGTGTGGAATCATCAACCTTACTCTCCATATGACTAATAGAGGGGAGTAAAATGATACCCATTCTAATTTTTTTTCATCTGGCCCTCACAAATGTACAAGATCCTACACAAATCTCCAGTGATGAGCAACACAATCCTTTACTTTCTAGCCTTTGGCACATAAATGTTTTATTCTCCTTCAATGAAAGATCACATGGTCTATTATTTCTAAAAGGAGTTTTTTTCCAAAAGGAAATGAAACTTGCTTTTACAGTAGTGTGAAGAACAGCTGGAAGCAAATTGAAAGTTTCCCAGCCAGGAAAAGCTGCATCTGAAAAAATGAGCATCACATCACCCCATCACAAAAATGCCTCATTACCTGTATTTCCCAAGTGCAATCAAAATAATAATAAAAGCTCCCTGTTTGCCAAACTGGGATATGCTGCATGCCATCTTCTGACATCAGAACTACAGCAATTATTTATTTCAACTGTAATGCCTGTATTATCCCTTTATAAGTGAACTTGTAGGATCAGTGGTGAGCTATAAACACTTGTTCTACTAAGCTATCAGTAGCCCTTGGAAGACCTCTTTGACTTTTAGAAGACCTCTTTGACTCTTAGAAGACCATAAGAAAATTCTTATGCATGGTGACTATTACTAAAGGTGAACAATGTTGTTCTAAATATTTGAAATTATAGATTTTTTTGCATAGTTTAAATGTTTGGGTTTTTTATTTAAACTGCAGAAATCAAAATAACATGTTAAGAAAGTGGTAAAATTTTGGTTGTCATAGCAACAGAGCTCAGTGAGTAGAGAAGCCAGAAAAGCTAATTATCTTTTTTTCTCAATGTGCAAAACCTTTAGGGTAATTTTGTTCAGCAGTCAAGTAACACTGAATCCAAACCTAAAAACTAAGGCAAGTAATACAATACAGGGAAGAAACATATATGCTAAAGCTTAAACTCTAACTCAGACAAAACTCCTTTGATTTGTGATCCCACTGAATCATGGTTAAGATTTTAAAGATTTAATTCTGAGAGCCTGTACAAAGTTATTTTGAAACCAAAGAACAGAAAAGTCCGATACTGTTGGCTTGTTTAATTAAATAATAAGGTGCTGTCTCCACTGAAATAATTTATTACTTTATCCAGACAAAGGGTCTTGAATTTAGTATTAACAGGAAGTCTTGTCCTTAGACCAGGTAAATTGTCTTGACTAAAGAGTGAGAATTCAAATATACCCTCAAAGAAGTTGAGGCAATGCCTACGTGTCTCCTTAATCTTCTACAAAATCTTTGCTCAAAGGAGAATAATAAAAACATTTTAATTCAGCATGAATACTTTATTTCCTAGGAGAAAAAGCTGCAGGTATGTGTACAATTTTCATATAGTTTGCTTTCCTCTGTGCTTCCATTCCCACTGAAAATTAGTCCAAATTCAGCAACTGGCCTTCATGCCATCCTCTCAGTTAACCCATAATCCACATTTAATAATAAACAAAAGAAAAACCGTGCTTGTTTGTTTTCAGCAGACAATGTAGTAGTGCATTAAACTGGGTAACAACACCTACCATAAATTGTCCTGCTGCTGTACTCTGTTCACTCACTATTACAAGCGAACATCGCTGCTGCCTGTGGCTGTGCTGTGCTGTGCTGTGTGGAGAGGAGGGCATTTCCAGGAGGGCAGCTGGCACTGCTCCAGGCAGCCTGAGCTCAGGCTGTGTGACACAGAGCAGCTGAGCTCCTGCAATGCTGTCACCCCAACAGACACTGCTTTACATGCCAAGGCTCTCAGTCACTCCCGACTCTTCCAAACAGCCAGCACACAAGCTGAATTTACTCTGTCTCAGGCAGCATCTTAATGGAGATTTAGTTACTTTTCTTACGTAATCCACTTCTGCTCGGTGAGCCTTTGTGTGCTTGCAGTGCCACCTAACAATGCATGATGACTCAACACGGTACCACACAGATGACTCAACAGATCTGCTGAGGTGCCAGTTCATCAAAGTAATGCACATCATCCCTTTCATCATCCCCCCTAAATAAATATAAATTACTCACTTCCTTATGTTTCCATCCCTGAATCTGTTTCTGTAAGTTCCTCACTCACAACAACACAGGAAAAGTAAATATTTTTTAATTTCAAATTATTTTTGTTGCCAAATACATAATTGCTACTTCTCATCTCAGTATCTCCCTCTGTGTGTGATCACTCTTGCATCCTCTCCCCTCACTTCATACAGAGGAAAGAATTTTTCGTAGAAAACAAATGTCAACAATTATCTTTAGGAAAAATCCCATTCAGGAACAGGCATATTGTACCTACCTACAGGAACTGCAGATGCATTTGAAGTATAAATGCTCCTCACTAGCTTCACATGAATGAAAAAGGAGTAACATATTCTTTGATGTTTCCTGGGGGAACATCTAAAAAGTGAAGCAGTCGCTTTTGACCAGGGCCCAGAAAGGATCATGGATGATAGTTTTTATTTTCAACTGATGTCGTAGGACAGCACATACTTTGAGGTTTTTTCACCTTCTGGACAACTGTCTGAGGTGGGTGGATTTTCAGACTTTTGAGATTTATGATAGAAAAATACAGTGACAGAGGAAAGTTAAACTTCAAACATAAGATTTAAGAAAAAAAAAAGTTAATTCAATAGCTACCAAAAATATGCTAGCAGACGAAAGAGAAAGTAATCATGTTTCATTTTCAGAGCTTCTAAGAATATCAGTAGATACTGTATTGAATGCTGACCAAGAAATCAGAGCAAACCCCCAGTTATTCCCATTCCTTCCTAAGACATCTCAAGCTTGTCTGACATTTAACATGGAGAAAAATCAGTTTGGAGGGAAGGAGATGTAATTGTCTTACTCTTTTGTTTAGTGTGGTGTTGCAAGCCCTGAGACTGCCTGTCATTGCCAAATTTCCAGCAGGTTATCCATGGCAAACACCTTCTCTGCAGATCAGGCTGGGCTGGGTGCAGCTGCAGAGCAGTGACCCTGAGCAGGACTTGGCCATATCACTTAGGGCACCTTAAACTCTGGAAATTGTGGTAGTGATGAGGAGTTCAGACTGTATAGGAGACGTGGTTGAAAGATCCTGTCTCATCAGAAGAAGTAACTTCTGGTGCTGAGGAAATGAAGCAGCCATCTCAGAGTCAGGTACTCAGTTTGTTAGACCCAGAATTCTAAGTCAACACAGGGAGAGAAGTTTCTCTTCCCTCCTATTAAGGTAGGTGCTTGTTCTTTGCAAATGCAAATTTCCATACATTGATTAGAGAGAAATAATAAATGAATAAATCAAGTCTTAAATTTGTAGTTGGCTAAATTTCAATGTGGTAATTCCTGAACAAAACTTATAGAAAAAATTGTACCTTACTCCTTTATTTTTCTGTACTTTTCTGATTGATTTGAATTATAATTTTTAGTTCATTTGCTGACAGATATTTGATAAAGGAAGTTAATTCCTTTTCCCTTTAGGACATGATAGGTTTACCTTTCAGTGAGGACAGGACTTGATGGATCTTTTGCACTCATCTTCAGTAAGGGAAATAATACTTTTGAGGTACCAAGGTTGACATGCCTCTCACCTTTTCCTTCATCACCTAATCAGTGAATGGCTTCAATCATAGCAGTATTTTCCATTCACAAAGCATTTTAAATATTTCCTAAATTAACATTTGCAGTGTTCCACCTGTTATTCTGTTCATGCATAATTGAGAATACTGATAGGTGAATTGGCATTATAAAGTGGCTGCCAATGGGGAATTTAGATGACAATTAGTTTCTATTTAGTGCCATAAAAAGTTTGGAGGACAACTTCCACAAACATGTATCTGTATATGCAGCTGCTAGTAAAATAACAAAGGACTCCATTAATTATTTTTCCATTCTACTTAGAGAACAGTAATATTTATTTTATCAGCAAAATTGCAGGATAACTCAAAGCAACACAGGTAGTTTAAAACACAGTAGATTAATTACTTTGACTTTAGAAGGGCATCTGGCTCAATATGGTACCAGCAAACCAGCAATCCACTGTGGATCTGATGCTGGTCATTACTGTTGAACTGACCGTGAAATAGGCCCAGTGCTCGGTCACCACTTTAGTTCATAGAGAAGTAAGCACAGAAAATCTAAAGTTGTTTATGTAAGAAAACGCTGATCTCTGATCAGAGCACTTGCTGTTGGGTCTGGGAGGACAGATGGGGACTGGTTGGTGGTACAGTCCTGGCTCTGCCACCCACCACTGTCGTTCCACTACAGAAGGAACAGCTCCATTGCAAACACTCATGCTCATAAGCATTTGCATGAATTAGAATTTATTCACATAAAAATATGTTGTAGGACTGGGTTGTGATCTGCCAAATATTTCTTATGAATGGCTTGTTAAGAAAGATCATAAACTGTTGGAATTTCACATATCACTTTTGCAATTTAAAAGCTGAAAGTTCAATTTAGGCTTATCACTGATTCTGTTTTTACTGTCAACTAGGGAGAAGCTCTTCTAGAAGCTCTATATTTGCCATCCTGATCTCTAGACACTGAGAGGACAAATCAGTCACTGAAGATATTTACATCTTATCACTGCCTGCTGAGGATGCGTGACTTGCTTGGACTAGACTGTTTGAGAGAGGATGATGGGTAAGACCAATTCCTCTCAAATTGAGCAGACATGGTGGGCTAAAATACACAGGCTTGTTTCAGTATGAATTAAGACAAATTTCTGCAGATGTTAAATAGCAAATTTATCTAAATTTATCTTGCAGCTAAATTTATCTAAAGATGAGACTAAGATTTTCCTCTGTAAAAAAGCATTTTCACTTCCTTCTTAGCCCACCTTAATGATGTAAGCTGAAATGTCCTGTGAATTTTTTTAAAGTTTCAACTAAGAAAAGAATTGATATGTCTAAAATTAAATTTACAAAGTTATATTCCATTCTTCATATATATATATATATATATAAATATAAATATAAATATAAATATAAATATAAATATATATATATATATAATATATATATAAGTCAGTAAGGATGTTTTTAATTAATTTAATTAATCCCTATCGCCTTCTCTAGGAAAAGCTATATGACATTGCACTAGTTTAGTTAGTCTAAGGGATGTCATTGATTGCTGACACAAAAATATAGCTGGATTTGCCCAATTTATAAATCTCTATGTTGGCCAACTGGGTTTTGACATTTTGTAACTTTGAGCACTCGAACAGGTAACAATGCTACTTCATGAATGGAATTTTTAGATCCCTATCAATCAAAATATCAATGACAGCTTTAATTACTTAAATTGTAAAACACTGTAAGAACTTCTGGTTGTTTCTTAGATTTCTCAAGACAGAAGAACTGATGAGTATCTGTCTCGGGCACATAATTGCAATATTGTATCTACATCACAGACTTTAGAAAGATGTTCAGTTTTGATTTAAAACTACAACAAATGGTTTAGGGCTAGTTTGTGGAATTAATTGTCTTTGATTAAACTTTTATGTTTCAATATTAATCTGAATCCCTGCAGCTTCATTTTTCAAACATTGGATTCCATTATGGCTTTTTCCGTTGGAGTATTAACCGTTGTTATAAATCTCCCTTTCTTGAGACGCTCTGTCACCCAGTTCATTCAATAGCATTAATTTTCAATTCCATAAATAAAGGTCCCCTTCATGTTTGCAAACTAAAGGACTTGAAAATGCAATGCAGCAAAAGCTGCCTTTTTTTTTTTTTTTAAGAGGCTGAAAACCCTTAATTACTCAATTACATTGTATTTTCAAAAACATCTCATAAATCATAAATGATTCATGATAAAAGTATATAAAAAGTAGCAAAATAGCAAGACATGCCAAGGCATCAGTGCAGATCACCCACTAACACAGAAGAAGAGTTAAATTATAAATTGGAAAATGCCTAGATAAAGTTAAAGGAGTGGTGATTCTTTATTCTGATGTGAGGGTCAGACCAGGAACAGCTTCCAACAGGGGATGGAGTGGCTGTCCAGTTACCTGGGATTCAAGTAATCTACCTCTATATTTAACTCACCTTGAGTATTTTATTATGTATATTTGCTTATAGAGGGTATTTTCACTTGTTTTGTCTATATTTTTTAATGTTTTGCATCTCTCTTTCAGCTTCAGAGAAACATAAAGTAAATGACAACAAAACTGGATTTTATTGTTCCTGATCCCTGGACATACAGATGATATAATCTGTTTTGCAAGTCTATCCTGGATCAGAGCCTAAGGAATAAGTAGATCTCTGAATATAACGTTATACAGATCTGTTTCATGAAGCACAACGTTTATTTCATTCAGAAGCAATGGGACACTAAGTCTTAACAGTACAACTGAATTTATTGATGTAAGACAGGTTGAATTACAGATAAAAAAAGAACTATTCCTGTTCTATTGTCAGCAGTGGTCCTCTACACAGGGGCCAACTCTGACCTGACAGTTTCCTTTCATATGTGAATTCACCTGACAGTTTTAAATGCTGACCCCTGCAGCAGTGAGGTCTCCTCTCTAATTGGACAGAGTTTATTGTCATCAGAACTTACAACAGTAGGCTTTGCCATTTTTCTTTCTTACTTTTAGATCTGAGAAAACAACTGTATCATTACTGGCATTTCACTTGCTGAGGAATAAAGAAAAGATATTTTAGCTTCAGGTTGAAAACCAGCAGACACAGCTCTTTTAAGTGTACCTTCCAGTCCTTTCTGACTTTGAGGCACATACAGCTTCACAGCAAGATGCAGGGAAAGCAGAAAGAAGCAAATGGCTAAAAGCCCAGAAAGCCAGAAAAAAAACCCCAAAACTGTCCTTGCCTGTCTATTTTATAAATATCCTTTGGGCAGTTGATACATTTTCCAGACATTAAATTATCTTCTATTTGGTTTTATATTTATCTCTGAATGAGACAAATCTGTTAGGATTATGGCATTACCAAAAGCAACCTGTGTCAGAGTGCCATTTCTGTTGCTGGAAAGGTTACTATTTTTTTACCTGTTTTCCTTGAAGAGGAAAAGAAACTGAATGACTGGTTGTACCTGCTGGATAGCAAAGCAGAACTATTTTTATTCGTAATAGGCAGGCTTCAAAAGTTTATAATACTGGAAAAGCTAAAAATATCAACATTTTATCTGTGTTCTTGTAATTTCCTCTAATTTGAGGTAAGAAATGCACGGATTGCTCTTTTAGAATTAAATATGTCTGCAGTGCACAATGTTGCTCCAAGAAGATCAAACCAACCACACTCTGACATCCACATGGTGCCATGGTGCTGGAAGTAGGTTTTACAAATATTCCTTGGACATACCACCATGCTGTTACAAGCCTTTATTTCCTTTTCCCCGAACCAGCTGTCCTGTAACTCTCTTGAAGGCTCTGGACTGTCCACATTTCCCCCATGAGACTCCTCAGCTGAGACTCCACAAGCAGAGGCTGCTGAAGTTTGAAGATAACAGTAAAAGCCTGACATATATAGGTTTTAGATTGGTTGGTTGGTTCCCCCTTTAGAAACTGGAACATCTAAAACATTAAATATAAGTGTTTTCCAAGATATTTCCAGGTAAATGCAAAAACTGATTTAAATTTGAAGCAAAAGTCCAGAAAAAAGTGAAAGGCAAAATGTTAAATATTTCTGCTTTTGTCCCTATATTCTGGCAAGCTAGATACATACATTATACATCACATTTAGGTATCCTAGTAAAAGAACCTCAAACTAAAAAAAATTACTATGCATTCTTCTCTAACAGGTCAGTGCTGTTAGAGATGAGTTTAGAGCTGCCAGATATGAGTTTATACAGCCAGCCATTGCCCTTGCAGCCTGATTTTGCTCAGCCTGTCTACAGACCTCATTGTTTCTTTTGAAGGCCACTCAGTGAAGGAACTTGTACAGCTTTTTTGCCTGGTTTTGGTGACATATCATTGCAAAGGACACATTTTTCCAGAAGTATGTGAGCCAGCTACTTCCCAAACATCTGGAAGCCCTGAGATGTTACATGTAAACATGCCAATGACTGAGAGGTAAAGCACAAGGCGAACCTTATCACTCCAGGGAAGTGGTCATGGCATTGAGTCCCTGTGGCTTTTAGAGAGGGTAGGTTTGAAATTCTGCAAAGATGCCAGCAGTATGGACTCTCATCTGAAGTTAGCTTTGAATTTTACTTAACGGCTGATTTTCTGTGTGCTTTATGCTAAAGCTGTCTGAGTGGGCAGAGGAGATGGCAGTGGGCTGGCGTGACAAGAAGTCCAACAAACACAAGGGCATATTGAAAGAAAATGCCAAGAAGTGCACTAAGAGCAATTCTACAGCCTCACTAACACTTAGAAGATATGGAAAACTCCTTTATTCATCAGGGTCAAAACACAGCTGTGCTAGTCATCTGTACAGGGTACTCTATATTTTGGTGTTGTCAATGACCTAAATTTTGCTGCATTGAATTATTTCATACACTAAATCATTTGGATCCATTTGTTTGAATACTGTCCTGGCTTATATGATAGACTTCCTTTTTAACAGGGAATGGCATTGGAGTTATGTTGTTCTGCAAAATAATGGTAATACAAATAGACCATTTCTGTCCTTTCCTTTTGAAATTTATTCTTTTATGTAGACTACAGTGCTGAAGGATGAAACATGATGTAAAGGCATAGAAAAGATGTGAGATCTGTTTCTATCTCTGCCACTGTGTTTTTGCAACATGTGGGGAGGTTACATATTGCAACTCTCAACATATCATGTAAGGTTTGGTCTTTGCTGCTTGCAGAACTGGAACAGGGCATCACAAGATCTGAAGCTGAATTTTGTGCTTTATAGACAGGGATTCAGTTCTGCATGTCTGATCTGCCCCATTTGAAAATGGAAGATGTTACTTTTCCAAAGACAATAAGAGATTAAATGCTTCAGCACTAAGGAGCAGAATGGGAAACAGCTATTTTTACTAATATAAGTGCTTCTATAAAATTAGCATCTCTAGTGCTTTGTATACCAAATGCAGACTGTTAGATTTCTTCCATGAACTGATTATGAAATAATATTATCTGAAAAAAAATGGCATTGATGTAAAGGTAATTTAAAGATCCCTGCTGTGAAAAAGGCTAGTACTTGGCTTGTTAACCTTCTCCAGAATTAACATCTCTAAAGTATATGACTCTATGAGGTAGTAAAGACAGTCCAAACTGTCCTGTTTAGGATCAGAATCTTGCATGAAAAATGTGAGGTAGAAATTTCTGAGTCTGATTCAATGGCTGCTCTCTTTCAGAGTCTATTTTGGCCTTTTTTTAAGAAAGGAATTTAAACAGTAGCACTTGTTAAACAACACAGAAAATCTTAGACAGCTGTAGTTAATGCAAATGTACCTGTTTGTACTTTGAAATGAAATGTAAAATGGAAATTCATGTTTAAGCACTCTAAATATAATATTGATACCTTCAGCAGTATCTTCATAGCGAACATTTCTGTCAGGATGGCCCAGGTTTGCTAATCTTTTTACCTTCAGCTTGTGAGTTTGTCAGAAGTAATATTTAACTATCAACTTGAAAGATTGCGAATTACTTTTTTTATGGTTTTCACTTGATTTCTCAGTGGTGTTATGACGTTGGAACCTTGTAACTCAGAATAAGAATAGAGGAAGTCTAGAAAGTAAATCTGGCATCAATACCAGTTACAGAATTTTATGTACAGTAGTAACCAAAGTACTGGCCAGTTTTGCATAGGTTTTTCAAAGGGCAAAGTAGCCATGCACTTAAAATAATAATAACAGCAACAACAAAACCATCATTCCAGTCTGATAATTTAACTTGAAATCAATACTTGCCTTTTTTGGTTTTCACAGCTTTTTTGATTCTATATTCTGCTTCATATGAATTTTTCAGGTGAATGTACTTCTCTTGGCTACCATTTGTGCTAGTCATTCTATTAGCAAAAACTTTTTCACATGCAGTTTTTGTCAGTGCCAGTACATGTTTTCAACTCCAATTTTGTGTTTGAGAGTTTTTAAAAGTGTTGCCAGAGCTCTGTATAAAATATTTAATCACTGAGAGTATCAAAATAAAATTGATTCTCCATTGGGGTGTTATTAGCATTAATGCTCCTGAGCTAAAAGGAGATGCTATGGGACATATTTTCACAGTGAGCTAGATGGCATTTTAATCTTGCAGTCACACTGAGTATAATTGGAGACAGGTGGCTAAAGCTCCACATTCTACATCAAAACATTATGTTCTCTCCATTCAGATATGCCTAACAAAGCCCTAAATTCATCCTGCTATATTTTGCCAGCTGAACTTTGCAGAATGGAAGATGAGATAGGCTGCAAAGCCTGTGCATTAATTTAGCTAAGCCCATGTGGATTTCAGGTAGTTTAAGATCACACAATGCATGGTTACAGTATCGTGTAGCATAGATTTTACACCAGAAAACACCACAATGACCATCTATTCTGACCTATCTTTTCCCTGACCATAGCATTTCAGATGTATTTGCAGTGGAGGGGTGATTACTTCATCTTGCAGAAGAAAAGCTGATTCTGGGGAAGACTGTAAAATATAAGTCTAGGTTCTTAGCAAAATACAAAGTGGCTAATTAAAAATGAAGCATTTATAAGATGATATACAACAGATTTCTTGCAAGGTGGCCAAGATTCGTAATTGCAGGTATGTGATTTTTGTTAGTCTGTGGCCTTTGGTACATGCAGCACAAGTTCAGCACAGTGAACAGCTCTGTTCTACGAGTGAGGGTGAGCTTGCAAGGTGACTGAGTGGCCTTGTGCCTTCGTGTATCATTCATCTTTGCTGTTGACAAAAATCCTTGCTTGAGTCCTTTTATGTTGAGAAATGATGATTATCACCAATTATCTGAAATTGGTGGATTTATGTACTGATTAAAGCACTGCTCAGTATATCACTAATGAAAGCCTTCTTTGGCAAATTGACTAAAGCAATGTTTTCAAGCTTCCTAAGGATTTACAATGAAAAACCAACCAAAAGTCAATTAGTTTTAACCCTCACTGGAAGTTCTTTTATCTAAAAACTTGCTTACTGTCAGCAATTAATTTATGCAGTAATAAACAGATAGTTCCTTACTAAATTTATTTCAAAGCTGTGTATACTCAATTTATCAGTTCCATAAGGACAAAACACTTTCATAGAATATACACAGAAATACATTCTAAGGAATGCATAAGATTTTTGACATCACAGAGGTCAAAACTGAGACTAACTAGCTGATAATGGTTTATTTTTAATGAAAAACATGCAATATAAAAATATGTATCTATATATATACTTAGTTTGGAAATTAAAGGGAACAAATAAGACTTGCTCTGATGTGAAAAACAACATATGCACTTTATCTCCTAGACAAACTACATGTGATATTGACAGTCTTTGAAGCTCTGTAATAGTCAGAGCACAATTTGTAGCTATTCTGCCAGCCATCAAGTACTTTCCCACAGAGATGCTACAAGGCCTGGCAACATATTCCTGTGCTACATATGGAGTGGGCAACCATGTCCTGCACTTGGCAAGCACAGCAGATGAGGTGGGTCACACAGTAAAGGAAGACTAAGACCTCCTTTGGAAAAGGAATTCTGCTCTCATTGATTTGAAATGTTGAATTTGGATGATGTATTTTGACTTTATAATTTTGAATAATATATATATATATAAATTTTATATAATTTTAGTAATATATAAAACTATAATTTTATATAAAATAGAAAATATTTGCACAAATATTATAGAAATAGAAAATATCTGCACGAATTTTATAAAAATATATTTTATATTAAAATAATATATTATGTTTCATCTAGCCTCCTCCTTCCCCCCAAATGCGTTTCAAAACTAAACAAGAGATGGAATTTTTTTACTTTTATTGCCAAATGTTGAAATAAACATATTCCATTGAAACACATTCCCATTTGAAATCTGGAAGGACTCTACTTTGTTTAAAGAAATGGTGCACTAATGAATGATTAGCATTTAGATCCCAATATCTAGCTCATTTAAATCAGATCTAGTCGAAATTGTAGTGGTATAAACTGTCCGTTTTCCTTCAATCATAAAATACAAATAACTCACTATGTCCCATTAAGAATTGCAAATTTATAGAAAGAGGATTTTGTCTTAATATTTTCTATTTTATACCTCTTAAAGATCAAGAAGGATGTATTATTTCATTTTGGAAAAATAATGGGAGAGTTGCCAGCTCAAACCTTATGTTTAACAGGAACACTTTCACAGTGCAGATGCACACCAGCATATACAGTGACAACATTCTCCTGCCTCTGAACTTTATTGAATCATGTTTCAAAATTCTAATAAACAGAGGTTGTCTTAATTCTAACCTTTCATTTGAGAATATAAAACAAAACTAAAATATTTTTGTGAACTTGGGTTCTAACTTGCTATTCTCTAAGAATGTGTGTTAAGTTCCTACTCATAAAACAAAAATAATCTTGACCACTGTCCCTTTTGTGACCTTAGTTTCTTCCGTTAAGGTTCTCAAGAAATTCAATTAACAGTAATCCACATATTCTAATTTTCTAGTTCTACAGGATGCATAAGATACAAATATTAATAAAATTATTATTATCAGAACTGGTTAACAGAATTCAGAGTTTGTGATTTCCAGGTTTTTAGTCACACATGAGTTCTCATTTAATAAGCTTCAAGTTCCCGTTCAGTTTTGATAAATATACCATTACCTACCCTAACTATATTTTGGGATCCTAACAGACTTTGTAACAGGCTGTGTGAACAATCTCTTCTGCACAAATGTTCCTCATATCCATGCTATTCACATGAGACAGTGGCTGACACTGTTAGAAATGACACTATCTAAAGGAACTTTATTATATTTATACTTATTAGAAATTTGCAGCCAATGATGCTATCTTAAGAGGTTTAATTATGTTTACATTCATTAGAGTTCCACAAAGCTAGCTCTTCTCCAATTACTAGCAATTTACAACTTTTATTATTTATAATCACTTGCAATTTAAAACTTTTTTTTTTTCATCTAGAGGTCTGTCTTATCAAGGTCAAAGCCCTTGCAGAGTCAGGCTGTTCAGCCAGCTCTCCAGAGCTGTGTCTAGATGAACATTTGGATAAGTTCCGTAGCTCAGAAGAAACCAGGGCCAATTTTTGAACCCCTGAGGTTTTCTCAGAAGCGCAAACAACAATGTTTTAATGCTGCTTAGATGTGAATAGTTTCTACAGAAAATATTTTCATCTTTAATGCTGCTACACAACAAATAAACAGAACATGATACTGCACACAGTGTTACTGCATATCCTTGCAAATTTCTTCATGACTACTGATTATTTTTATAGTGTCATATAACTGCANTAAACAGAGGTTGTCTTAATTCTAACCTTTCATTTGAGAATATAAAACAAAACTAAAATATTTTTGTGAACTTGGGTTCTAACTTGCTATTCTCTAAGAATGTGTGTTAAGTTCCTACTCATAAAACAAAAATAATCTTGACCACTGTCCCTTTTGTGACCTTAGTTTCTTCCGTTAAGGTTCTCAAGAAATTCAATTAACAGTAATCCACATATTCTAATTTTCTAGTTCTACAGGATGCATAAGATACAAATATTAATAAAATTATTATTATCAGAACTGGTTAACAGAATTCAGAGTTTGTGATTTCCAGGTTTTTAGTCACACATGAGTTCTCATTTAATAAGCTTCAAGTTCCCGTTCAGTTTTGATAAATATACCATTACCTACCCTAACTATATTTTGGGATCCTAACAGACTTTGTAACAGGCTGTGTGAACAATCTCTTCTGCACAAATGTTCCTCATATCCATGCTATTCACATGAGACAGTGGCTGACACTGTTAGAAATGACACTATCTAAAGGAACTTTATTATATTTATACTTATTAGAAATTTGCAGCCAATGATGCTATCTTAAGAGGTTTAATTATGTTTACATTCATTAGAGTTCCACAAAGCTAGCTCTTCTCCAATTACTAGCAATTTACAACTTTTATTATTTATAATCACTTGCAATTTAAAACTTTTTTTTTTTCATCTAGAGGTCTGTCTTATCAAGGTCAAAGCCCTTGCAGAGTCAGGCTGTTCAGCCAGCTCTCCAGAGCTGTGTCTAGATGAACATTTGGATAAGTTCCGTAGCTCAGAAGAAACCAGGGCCAATTTTTGAACCCCTGAGGTTTTCTCAGAAGCGCAAACAACAATGTTTTAATGCTGCTTAGATGTGAATAGTTTCTACAGAAAATATTTTCATCTTTAATGCTGCTACACAACAAATAAACAGAACATGATACTGCACACAGTGTTACTGCATATCCTTGCAAATTTCTTCATGACTACTGATTATTTTTATAGTGTCATATAACTGCACTTCAGGGCATAACTAGCATTACAAGTCTGGAACCACATGATTCTGTAACAGCTCCAGTGTGTGCCACCTCTCCAGTAACCCCCTTCTCCCTCCCACTTGTGGTTTGAGAACACCTGGACCAGGCAGAGAAATTGTTCAGAGGAGCAACAATATCAGAGTTATGCAATCCAGTAACTTTCCTCAGGACACCAGTGATTATTCTGTCCTCATTTTGGGGACTGCTGTGCTGACTAGAACAGTAACTGTAATAATAATTAACCTTGTACTTTAATTTGCAGGAGATGAGAAAGAAATGTCGAAAGAAGAAGGATTAAAAGAAGAAAGTTTTTAAAATTTGTCGAAATATTGATTTTCTATGTTCTAAGTATGCTTGGCCAGAACTAGAATTGTCTCAGTTTAACATTAGGAAGGAACTCCAGAATCACATATTCATGCTGGGAGGAGGCACTAGAAAAAGTAGTTGCCATAGCCAAAAACCTCGGGGTTCAGAATAAAGATTATGGTTTGTTGGTTTTTTTTTTTCAGTTCTTTGATTTATACTAAAGCATCTTTCTTTTTCAAGTACCAAAATCCTTGATATCAGAGTCCTCATCTAGTGAGTATTAGTAACACTGTACACAATACTACTAAAAATATTACATCTGAGGCCTTTCAGGGGAAAAAAATACCACAATTGTTTCCTATGGAACTGGAGTTTCTTTGAACACCTAAGTACTTCTGGAGTAAAAGTAAGAAAAATTGAGTTTAATACCAAATTAAGAGCTGGGGGACTGAGAACAGTTAGCTGTGATTCCTGGAGGAGGTATTTTAAGCTTAAGGCTCAATAAAACAAAACACATATTATCACCAGCTTTTTCTATATTCAGAGTTTCTAAGGAAGTATTTCTGCCCCGTGTCTTATTTTGATATAGAATAAATGTACTGACAAAGATAAAACCTTCAGTGAGTGTAATCAAATTATCCAGAAAAAGATGCAGTTGCAGCCAATCCTTCAGTCATGACACACATTGGAACTTGTGGCAATCTCCTGTCATGGAAGGAACCTTCCTTTGTAGAAGAGTAAGTTCCCTCCCTTCCAGAGTAAGGGAACCTACCCTTACTCTGGCCAAAGAATTAATGAAAATCAAAAGTCAAAGCTCTAGATTAATTAGTAAAATATCCAGTAGTAGAATTATTTGGAGTATGCCTATTGCAATAAAATGTCAAAACTCACACTGAGTACTACTTATGGTGAATTATTCAACAGATTTTACACAAGTGCCTGGTCAGAAGGTCAACTCACGTCAAAAGGTTCACAGACTGTTTAGGCTGAGTTCTCAAAATCTGGGATATTTACACAAAACTCAGGAAAAAATGAAGCCTGTGTATTTAGTTTAGAAGCTATAAATTTAGTGTCATAGTCTAGGATATGAGCAATTAGAATATGAGCAATTGTCTTCAAGATGTAACACATGCAGAAACTATTGCTAAAAGAGAAATGTATTTTAAATATCAGAGAAAGTTAGAGCTCTAGTCAAGAAAAAACAGAGAAAGAAAATTGATCAGAAGTAGTTCTACAGTCATGGAACAAAGTACAGTTTACCCTAAATTACCTCGAAAGAATTTCAAAATGGTGAGAAGCAATTCTGTTGTGACTTCAATATAATTTGCACTCCCTGAGCATTAAGTTCTTTCTCTAATTAAAGCTATGCATTTTCTTAACTATATTTCAGATAGCTACTTTTAAAAGTGTAGCTCTTGCATGGTGTTTCAGACTAAGTATTTGGTGCAAATGTACATAACCTGTGCTAACAAAAAGTTCAAGTGTTAAAAACCCCAAGATTTAATTAGTAAAATGAAGTGAAAACAAGTGAAAAAAAGATATTCCCTTATTAGTGAAAAAGCTAATAATATACATCCAATATTATAATTTACTTCCCAAAACCATAATTCAGCAGTTGCTATGAATTCAACAGCTATGACAACTATGTCTGAGTTTCATTTCTTTTACATGTAAGGGAATATTGTTAAAACAATATATAAAGTGGTGAAGCTAAAGCAAGACACCAACAACTCAGTCATTGCCTGCATTTACATCAAGTTCAGGGTCCACATGACAGGAAAAACCTACCCCAAACTAAAGACTGGTCAGAAATTTAAACTTAAAACGGGCAAAATACCAGCTCATGCAGGAATTGTCACTGAAATAGAAATTTCTTGAATCAGCTGCCCTGGACACGCCCCCGGTCCCAGCCCCGTGTCAGCCCCTGCCCCAGCGATGCTGCAGCAGGGCTGGCTCCCTGCAGCCCAGCCCTGCCTGGCCATGGGTCCCTGCCCAGGAGGTGGTGTCTTGTAGCAGTGTGGTTTTGGGCTTTTTTTCCTGAACCCTGGGGTTTTCCCCAGGTTTCTGTGTCCATACTTCCCCCCGCCCCCCCCGCCCCCTCCTCTCCCAGAAACTATCCCAATACACAAAGCATGTCTGGCCATTGTTTCCCTTATCTGGAGACATTGCAGAGAGGTGTCGTGTAAGTGCCCAGTTTCAAAGGATGCACCTGTAAAGATATTAGCTTACCTAGGTGTCCACTTCCCTTGAAACCCACCCCTCCCTCACCTGGTTTTCTGCGTTTCCTGCTCCTTCCCAGCCCCCTGTCCCCCGGATAAAAGGCAGGGGCAGGACATGGTTGGAGAGAGCCAGCAGTGACATCGGTGGGAGAGGGCTGGTGGCAGGGAGAAGCCACACAAGCTGGAATAAAGACTGAAACCTCTCACCAAGACCGGCTCCTTCTTCACTGCGTCTAAGAGGGACTCTCAACTGAGGTACCTGAGGGGGACTGGCCCTTTGCGAGGGGTGACTCCATCCCTCTGCTTTCCAGAGCCCCGTGAGCCTGTCCGGGACCCCGCAGCCNTTATCACCAGCTTTTTCTATATTCAGAGTTTCTAAGGAAGTATTTCTGCCCCGTGTCTTATTTTGATATAGAATAAATGTACTGACAAAGATAAAACCTTCAGTGAGTGTAATCAAATTATCCAGAAAAAGATGCAGTTGCAGCCAATCCTTCAGTCATGACACACATTGGAACTTGTGGCAATCTCCTATCATGGAAGGAACATCCCTACCCTTACTCTGGCCAAAGAATTAATGAAAATCAAAAGTCAAAGCTCTAGATTAATTAGTAAAATATCCAGTAGTAGAATTATTTGGAGTATGCCTATTGCAATAAAATGTCAAAACTCACACTGAGTACTACTTATGGTGAATTATTCAACAGATTTTACACAAGTGCCTGGTCAGAAGGTCAACTCACGTCAAAAGGTTCACAGACTGTTTAGGCTGAGTTCTCAAAATCTGGGATATTTACACAAAACTCAGGAAAAAATGAAGCCTGTGTATTTAGTTTAGAAGCTATAAATTTAGTGTCATAGTCTAGGATATGAGCAATTAGAATATGAGCAATTGTCTTCAAGATGTAACACATGCAGAAACTATTGCTAAAAGAGAAATGTATTTTAAATATCAGAGAAAGTTAGAGCTCTAGTCAAGAAAAAACAGAGAAAGAAAATTGATCAGAAGTAGTTCTACAGTCATGGAACAAAGTACAGTTTACCCTAAATTACCTCGAAAGAATTTCAAAATGGTGAGAAGCAATTCTGTTGTGACTTCAATATAATTTGCACTCCCTGAGCATTAAGTTCTTTCTCTAATTAAAGCTATGCATTTTCTTAACTATATTTCAGATAGCTACTTTTAAAAGTGTAGCTCTTGCATGGTGTTTCAGACTAAGTATTTGGTGCAAATGTACATAACCTGTGCTAACAAAAAGTTCAAGTGTTAAAAACCCCAAGATTTAATTAGTAAAATGAAGTGAAAACAAGTGAAAAAAAGATATTCCCTTATTAGTGAAAAAGCTAATAATATACATCCAATATTATAATTTACTTCCCAAAACCATAATTCAGCAGTTGCTATGAATTCAACAGCTATGACAACTATGTCTGAGTTTCATTTCTTTTACATGTAAGGGAATATTGTTAAAACAATATATAAAGTGGTGAAGCTAAAGCAAGACACCAACAACTCAGTCATTGCCTGCATTTACATCAAGTTCAGGGTCCACATGACAGGAAAAACCTACCCCAAACTAAAGACTGGTCAGAAATTTAAACTTAAAACGGGCAAAATACCAGCTCATGCAGGAATTGTCACTGAAATAGAAATTTCTTGAATCAGCTGCCCTGGACACGCCCCCGGTCCCAGCCCCGTGTCAGCCCCTGCCCCAGCGATGCTGCAGCAGGGCTGGCTCCCTGCAGCCCAGCCCTGCCTGGCCATGGGTCCCTGCCCAGGAGGTGGTGTCTTGTAGCAGTGTGGTTTTGGGCTTTTTTTCCTGAACCCTGGGGTTTTCCCCAGGTTTCTGTGTCCATACTTCCCCCCGCCCCCCCCGCCCCCTCCTCTCCCAGAAACTATCCCAATACACAAAGCATGTCTGGCCATTGTTTCCCTTATCTGGAGACATTGCAGAGAGGTGTCGTGTAAGTGCCCAGTTTCAAAGGATGCACCTGTAAAGATATTAGCTTACCTAGGTGTCCACTTCCCTTGAAACCCACCCCTCCCTCACCTGGTTTTCTGCGTTTCCTGCTCCTTCCCAGCCCCCTGTCCCCCGGATAAAAGGCAGGGGCAGGACATGGTTGGAGAGAGCCAGCAGTGACATCGGTGGGAGAGGGCTGGTGGCAGGGAGAAGCCACACAAGCTGGAATAAAGACTGAAACCTCTCACCAAGACCGGCTCCTTCTTCACTGCGTCTAAGAGGGACTCTCAACTGAGGTACCTGAGGGGGACTGGCCCTTTGCGAGGGGTGACTCCATCCCTCTGCTTTCCAGAGCCCCGTGAGCCTCTCCGGGACCCCGCAGCCACAGCTGCTGGCTGGCAGTGGCTCCTCTGAGAATAAGCCCTCAGTTGGAGCTGCTGAACACAGCCGAGATCTCAGGCGGGCATGGCAGGCTCCATCCGGACATACTGGGGAAATAACAATAGTGCCTGAGTCCAGGGCTGGGGCTGCCACCAGCACTGCTGCCGGGCTGGGCCGGGCCGGGCCGGGCCGGGCCGGGCTGGGCTGGGCCCTGGCTCCCGGCCCCGGGCTGCACTGGTGGCTCCGATTTTCAGTGAGATCCCCACCATGCACAGCATAGCCGCAGGGATGTGGTGGCTTCACTGAAATTTTGCAGCAGCAAACAAACCCTTTACCATCCCTCCCTCTGCTCCTGCTGCCTGTCAGCCTCTGAAGGGTCGCTGTGCCACGCGTGGCACCGATGCTGCCTTGTTGACATGTGCTCCATCTGCTCCTGGTGTTGCTGCTCTTTTTTTACTCCAACTGAGCTCCTGAGTGTGATCACATCGCCCCATCCAGCCAGGTCCTCACCTGGCAGTCAGAACAGCCTGTTCCAAAGAGTGAGGAGCACTGAAATCCCGTGTCTCGTCACCTGGAGTGGTGACACTGCAGAGAGCTGTGGGTAGGCCTGGCTTTACAAGAGTCAGAGGTTGGTGTGAAATGTGGAGAAAGTAGCTGGAAGCCAATCCCTTCTAAAAATAAGATACAGTTTTAGAAAAAAACCTCTTAACAACTTGAGGTGTCATCCTGCAGGCTGTATTGCTTCCTTATGAACCTTTACCCAGTTTTAAGATAAAATACATCTCTTCAGATATTTTCCGAGTGTAAAACAGAAAAGTCTGAAAAGCAAAGTAGATTAAAAGTTTTAGGAATATCATGGACCATTGGAAAACAAGAATTAGGGAAAATCTGAATCTGCCAATAGGGTGAAATGAAGCCTGACAAAACCCAAAAATAACAATTAAGATCTTCAATTTTTATAATAAGGTCAAATAAACTCCTTGCGTTTATTTGTGAAAACAAAATTGTTTCCACAGAGCCATCTGATACCAGAAGAAATCAGCAAGTGAAAACCCTCATGGCAGTTTTCTTCTCTCATTTGAGCAGAACACAGCAGCTGTGTTATCAAATTTATCAGCTGGTAATCTATAATATATTCAGATTTCTGAAATAAGCGTGCACCTCTCCATTAAATTAAATGTTTGCTTGATCATAAATTCATGGAGATAGCAATTAGAGGTCAGTGGGTGAAATAATTGAAGGTATTTTTAGTTGCCACATTTAGTTTGGAAGGAAGAAAGTAGTTTTATACATCTAGCAGCAGAGGACATAGTTTTGAGCTTTAATTTAATGAGAGGAGAAACTAGCTTTACACATCTCTTGAGCAGAAAAGAGATGGTAACTTATTAATTCACACAGTTTTACTCAGCTGCAGGAAACTGTGCAGTGCAAGACTACTGATTATACTTGTAGTCACACAGGGAGCAGGGGTTTAGAGGTGGCCACTCCTCTAAAGAGAAATATGTGAAATACAAAAATTTGCAAATATGTAAATTTGCAAATATGTCACCATCAGAGGCTGCAGCCTGTAGCCATCCCTTGCTAACTGCTGCTGCCCTCTCCTCCTCCTCAGTGCCCTCCGTGCCCTCTGTTGCCACCTCTGCTGGCCTGAGCAAGTGCAGCCATTTGAAGAGGTTGGGAAAATAAACAGGTCTTTGCTAGCTCAGCTGATTTTGACTGCAGCAGTGGAGGAACCATTCATGGGGTTGGGAGGAGATTTCCACAGGGCCGGGGTGAAGGCAGTAACTTGTCAAGCTGCTGGGACTAATTGGGGTCTTCCCCAGCAGTCAATCACTTCTCCTCACTCCTCAAAGGTTGAAGCAAGGTTCAGACATGCAAGCACAGGACAGCTTTTATTTCCCTCTGTCCTTTTTCCATCCCCNNTTTTTCCCCCTTTTCTTTTTCCACTCCCTTTTTTTTTTTTTTTTTTTTTTTTTTTTTTTTTTTACACAGGTATAATAAATTTAAAAGAATAACTTGTTTTTTTCCTAGAAATTTCCAGGGAAAAAAATTCATTGCAAATTAGTTGTGTAAAAACATTCAACATTTAGCAGCTCTGCTTTTGTAAATCAGGATCATTTTCTATAGGTAAATGTGCATGTTTCCATAACTAAATCCTGGAAAAATACTATGAAGTTGACACTAAACATGGTCTCAGAGGTCTCTTACATTAGATTTTCTGTTAAAAATATACTATCCAAGATTTTATTTTTCTTCTACATCATTATTGTAGATGACACTGAATTATCAGGAAGGAATAAATACAATAAAATCCAGCTGCTTGTTTACTGAAAACTTGTAACTTGAACAATGTGACTCTTCAGGGGTTCATAGGGCTGCAAGAGAAAAATTACAGTTATGGCAGAGCATTTTTTATTTCTTCCACATAAATAAACTAGGATTCAGTCCCTACCACCTTGTAATTTCTCTGGCTTGGGGGAAACTACAAATGATAAAAACATAGGAAAAAGAGGAGAAACATAAATCAGATCAACAGACTTTATGTACTATAGGCAAAGGGAGAAGCATGAAAAACCCAGATAGAATAAATGCTATTAATTTTATTTTTAATGTAATAATATATGTTATGAGATATAGAAGTGACAAGAAAATTATAGACAAAAGCAGTGGGGAGAGGAGGATTCCTTACACAGCTGACTGATACAGGTGTCTTTCAGCATAATCCTCTCACTCTGATCATGCTGGAGATCAGAGGTATCCTAAATGCATTTTCTTCTGTAAATGATTTCCTGATCCGTAGCACTTTCATATTTTCCATAAAGAACACTTAATCTAGGGAAAAAATCAATCTGAAACATGCTGGCCTTAATTTGCTGAACTTCAGTATGTAATCAGGCCTCTGACTCAAATCACATCCTCCAACAGTTTCCTGATGGGGGATATTACCTGAATGAGTCCTGGTGAGCCTTTTTCTTTCTCAATCAAGCATTCATGGCAGTTGTATGCAGCCTTTTTTTCCCCAAATTCCACACACACCCCCCATTTTCCCCATCAGTAGGTTCCTTTGGGTGTTCAGCTGTTGGAAATCTCTCATGTCTGCCTAAGGACCCTCTGCATTAACGAGGGATGGAAGGGGAGCAGACAGGAACTCACAGGGACATTTATGCAAGAGGATTTCCAGGGAGTCATAGAGGAGGGCAAATATCTAATGAAGGCTCTTACTGTGGATATCTCCAGGCAGGTGAGAGAGGAAAGATGATTATCTCAGGGTCAGGAACCACCTTTTAAAGAGGAATCTCTCTGTCTGGTCACCAATACTGTGGTGTCTGAATTACTCCAGGAGTGTGTTTTTTCTCATTTGAGACAGCTGTTAGACTAGATGAATCATCAACAGAAATGTCTGTTTCTCTCTACTAAATTTAAAGGTAAATCTGTTTGGACTTCAGTATTCAATAGCAAATTTTTTGTTGTTGGTAAGACCTGGATTGATTTATGAGTTAGCTGGCAATTTGAAGAATGAAAAGTGTAACAAACTGAGTTAAACATGGCAATCAGTTTTAAAATATTGTAAAGTCAGTCTGTTTTGCCCATGACAGTCACTGATGAGTGATCTCTCTCTGCTATAATCTCTACCCATGAGCCTTTTGTTAAATTTTCTCTCCCCTGCCCAGCTGAGGAGGGCAGTGACAGAGCAGTTTTGGTGGGCAGCTGCCATCCAACCAGGGTCAGTCCAACACACACTAAAAAGTAACCCAGTAATGCTGGACCTCTTATTTGAGTGATTTATCAATCAGGATTCTCTCCTTTACTCTTTGTTCTCAAATATGTACAAGCACTTTACCTTAGAAATAAAATGGGGTCCTGTTTTCATGTGTAGTTCCTGGCAGAGGGATTGGGGAGGGAGAAGGAGAAGAGGGAGATGGACATTTTATGCTGTTTCATTTTCTTCCATATTTACAGCACCCTCAATTGCAAAGATTAATCTTTAAATTGTCAAAGTTTTTGTTTTTCCAAAGGCAAAATGGACCATTAAAATGCACATTTAGAATAAATGAACCAAGTCGCCTGCAGTCCTACTGTGGACTTTAAAAATTATTAGTTTTGCTGGTGTTCTAAGCACTGACTTTCAGTTTATTGAAATGCTAATGAAATTTTGATTATAATATAAAATATAATTTTTTTCCTCTATAACATTATTAATGCCATTCCAGAGACTAATGTTGCAACCAGAATGCTTCATTTTTCATTAATCCTCCAGTGCAGTGCTGAATTTACTTATAAATCTCCCCCTTTGTCTAGTTTATGTCTCACAGCTCTACTGAGTTTAAATTGTATCTAAAATTTTATGACAGCAGAAGTATATTACTGCAATTAAAATACCAATGAAGTAACCTGTAGCACCATTTTCATTATTGTTTGTGCCACGCTGCAAGACACAGGACTAAAGTTAGCATGGGCCCTTCTGTGATTTAACTGCACAGGGAGAATCTAGCCACAGTGTTTGAAGAGAAAGGTTTGACAGCATTAATCAACACAAATGGAACAAAAGTAGAATGGATACTGAATCCCATTAATCATGAAATTAATTTTCACAGTACCCTTTTTCCCCTTTCCTGTCACGGTTAGGCCACGTAACAAGGATTAGTTTTGTTACCACATCTGTACTGCCTCTAGTTCTGCTCTCACTATCAGCATCTAAGTTCCTGCCAGTCATTCTTAGGAAGCCTAACTACTGTTTGCCAGCTATTTTTCTTTCTTACTAGGCTAAGGAAATGGGGGTGAAAGTGTGCTTTATTCTAGAAAATTGAACTTTGTGTCAGAGGAGGATGACATTCTTCCCTGTGCTGGGTGCTTAATTTGGATGCACATTGTGGCTTTCAGAATTGTTACCTGCTATAAATCCTACTGTGGAGTTGGCAATGTCAATGCAGGTTGATAAAGGTTTTAGCTGTCTTGCATATCCTCAGAGTAAGCTTGGGGAAAAAAAAGTTATATTTTTCTTGATCTGTTTCAGTGTTTTCTTCCCTCTAGAGAGATCTGACTTTTCTCTGACTTTTTTTGCTTTTTCTCTGTCTCTTATTGTAGTGAAAATTGCTTGCAAACCCAAATCTATGTGGGAGATTAGAAGGACTGTGTGAGTCATGATTTGGTTACCAAGACTCTTGCATATCAATACAATGATTCACCAGACTTTGACTTCTTGTTCTGTGGGTGGAGTCTTTTACCAGCTATTGAGACTTGATTGTTCCCCACTCCACCTTTTTGATCAAAAACTAACTTGAGATGTACACACCTTGAGATGCACGCACCTAAATATCCTGATGAGTTCAATCTGTTCTAGAGTTGGTTAAGCTCACTATCATGTCAGTAAAACTTGGGTAGTGAAATATAAAGAATATTTTTACAGGATGAGATGTAGTTTGTCAGGATCCAGTGTATCCACAATGCATCTCAGATTCTGAATTTTAGTTTTTTTCCTGCATATATTAATGACAGATAAATATTACCCTGATGTCACTCATTTGCATATGGGAGGCACTAGGAAGGTAAAGGATATTTGATGGAGCCATATTCTTTGTCTGTCTTCAAAGTCAGACACTTGAAAGGTTTTTGTAATAGCAAAAAATTAAGAGCATATGCTTTTCAATTACATGAAATCTAATATTCTACCTTTTAAACTCCTGGTGGATAGGGCTTTTCTCCTATACCTGGCAAGCTGCAATTCATGATAATGCAAAATTCTACCAGGATTCATATTTTTAGTAACATAAAGAGTAAATTTTGGTTAACTTTAACTTGATTTCTTTTTTTTTTCTTCTTCTGGTCAAAGCTTTTTCTTTATGAAAACTAATAAATGGTCCCACTGATGCACCAAATTTGTCCCAGAACACTCAAGATTCTGATTTAGGTTTCTATGAAAGTACTGAAACTCCCACTGACCTGAGAGAATAAAGAGTCACTTTGCTGCTACCAACTGTAGGATATAATTTACATTGCTGTTATCTGGGAGAAGAGCGTATTTCCAAGATTAAATGCTGAGGTATGGAGTTATTGCAGACACCATTACCAACTTTATTTTTAAATGTAAATCTTTCATTCTGTGCATGGTGAATTACTGCACTGCTTTTAATTTATTTCAAAGTGTCTTGAATGTAAGTGAGCATTCTTTGGAATTTTTCCTTTCAATTCCTCATTCTTCTGTTCTGGTGCTGTGTATTTTCAATATTGACTTTTGTCTTGCTTACAGAAGCTTTGTTCAGCAGCTGCATTCATAGGAGTTTGTGGGTATCTGCAGCTGGGCTCTCAGATGTTTGTCTTGGTGACCCAAATAGCCAAGGGACACATGAGAATCCTTGAGAATGAAAGAAAAAAAATCCTGTCTTGGTTCGTAGTGTGGTGATGGACCTACTTCATACTTCCAGCAGAGCCTTGCAGCTGCTTTGTGCTCCATGAAAAGGGTTTAGGATCCTGAAGGAACTGTGCCTCTACTTCCTCAGCTTTTATGGCCTCTCTGTATTCAGAAAACAAACCACCACTGGTATTTCCTGCACATGAACAAAATGCCTGATTATCTATAACACACATGATTTTCCTCTCGCCTTGCTCAGTCCTGTCCTAAAATATTATCCTTAGGACCATGGGAACTACTAATGTTTTCCCCATGCCAGTGTGATCCTAGAGAATATATAACAGTGTCCTTAGAATTATTCTCCATAATTTTGCTACAAATTTCGCAGCAATAGCTGCACTAGTATTGACACCAGAGAAGAAACCTGCAAATCAAGAATAATTAGGAAAGAAAGCATTTAAAAGGACAAATCAGGGTGGGCTATTAGAGGCCTGATAACAGAATTTTGAAGAGTCTCAAAATCATAGCTTCATGAAATGGGAAATAGAGGTAAAAGAATCTGATGGAGTGTTGAAATATGAGGAAAAAGCCTCAAACTGGTAGATGTTTAATAACCCACCTAAAATCTACTAACTGAATTATCAACAGTTTATTTCCAGGTTTGCAGGGGTTATATTAAAAACCAGGTAGACAAGATGAATTCTGAGGAGAGAAAATAAGTAACATGTGGCCTTTCCTTTTGAGGGATGAAGTATAAGAAATTCACACTAAACCCAGCAGCTCCTCCCAGACAACAGAAATCACATGAGTAGATAAATAGATCAAAGGAATAAGATTTCTTTCCATGGCTCCTTCTAACATGCTAAGTATGTACACTACAGAACTTTATAGAGTTCCTCTCTGAATTAAAGCTCAAATAGTAGACTGTCAGCACCAACTCATTTTATGACATATTGCTGTTTTTAATTGATAGATTTCTGTCAGTAAGTTAATTCCAAGAGCACTTTCTGCTATGTCACTAGCAAGAGTGTCAGTGTTCTGTCAACAGTGTAACTGCAGGAATGACACACACTTGTTAATTCTGGGAGCACTGCACGTGCTGGGAATATCTTACTTGTCTGCCCAGGGAGGTGGTGGAGCCACCATCTCTGGATGTGTTTAAAAAAGACTGGATGTGGCACTCAGTGCCATGGTTTAGTTGAGGTGTTAGGGCATGGGTTGCCCTAGATGACCTTAAAGGTCTCTTCCAACCTAGTCATTCTGTGATTCTGTGACCTAAAATATCTATCATCCCATCTGATCCCCCCAGTTAAGCAGGGATGGTATAAGACAGTGCTTTAATGACAGACTTTTTATAAAGAATTTAGAGCCTTCAACTCAGTGGTGTGAGCTGCTTAGATATTCTTTTTTTGGAGGCAGTAACAGATGTGCAATGAAATAGCAGGTTTCATTCTGTCTGGTCAATCTGTGCACAAAATATCCCTCTGCAATCTTGTTTCAGAGATGCAATGATGGAAACACCCTCATCATTTTAATCCCTAACCTCTTTGCAGCATTAAAAAGGATGATTTAAAAAATAAAGTGGAGAGCCATTACAAGAAATATCTGCAGGGGAACACATTCTCTCACACAAGCTGCCTCTCAGGTCCTTTGCTGTGCAACAGATTGTGCTACTCATCTGAGAAACCAACACACAATGGCACCCTGGGTGATTATGAGACCCACATGACCAACTTCTCATTGCTTCAATGCCTGTTCATTGCCAGCACTTTTGACAATGAAATGTATTCACCAACTTTTTTATCATACTCTTCTCAGAAATGGAAAGGAATAACACCTTCAGTTTGAGGCAAACTGGCTTTCTGTTAATGCCTTCATTTCCTTACTAGGAGGGTTTAAATGTTGTACTTAAGAAAGAGCTTGTGGAGCTGCATCTGCACAGTACCTTGTGGAAGCAGACTAGCAATATATGGTATTGTAATTATAGGGTTATATGAATTATTCTAGAGTCCCTCTCATGCCAGTGAGAGAGAAAGGAAGCTGCTGTAGGTCCATGTTTTCTCTACCACAGTGGGCCTGAGCTGGTGTATGCCCTGCTGGTGCATTTGCACACACTCACACATGGCCAAGCACACAGAGCAGCACAGGGAGGGGTGTCAGCACCCACACAAACACCCACAGCACTCACACTGCCATGAGAAGCAGAGATGGCCTCGCCTGTTCCTTCTTGCAGGACAGCTGGGATTGCAGTCAGGGTGTATGCACACCCTCCTGTTGTAGGCACACAGCCTGTGGTATTTGGGAGCGGGGCTGTGGCCGAGCCTCATCCCTGATGGGCTACAGCTGTGTCAGACAGGTAATTAGTATTGAAGGTAATGAGTGCTGAGGGGCACTGACCAGTCACAAAGGGTACAGAAGACACACGTGGAATGCATGTGAGATCCAGAGTTTAAAGGGTTGTACTGAGGAACAATAAGGAGTAGACGCTTGCAGCCTCTGAAGTGGTAGATGTTACTCTGTATGAGCCAATGCCTGAAGCTGTCTTGGTGCTGGCTCCACTGTCCCTCTGCTGTACCCTCACTCTGGATTCACAGACTTACATCTTGAATCCTAACACACATTTTAAATCCATCCAATATCCCTGGCCCAGTCCCACACAGAGACTGCAGCCTTAGGTATTTCCATGTATGGATCTCTTCCTATGTAACACTGGTCTGATCTGAGGTTCAAGAGCAACTTTCCCCTAGAGGCTCAGGGAGTTACCCAAACAGAAAATAATTAAAATGTGTTTAATACGAAGTTACGACAGTCTGTGGTAATGAATTATCTGATTTCCCAGGCTTATGCCTACTTTTCCTTTTTATTCCACCTTTTTCTTGCTGACCCAGCTTGATCCATCTCTTCCCCTTGTTGTGGTGTTCTCCTACTTTTGTTCCTTCCTCTAAATGTTTCACGTGTTCTTACAGTCCCCTTGTAGACAACACATAGTTTTATACCAGCTTCAAATTCTCTCTGTACTTCCTCAAAACCCTCTTCTGCCTGCATCTCAAAATAAGTACTGTACTCTTTTGAAAAATCATCCCCCTTGGTTGTTCATATGGTATTCCAGGAAGACAATGCCAATCTTTCCTTGAGTTGTCTTGGTAGGTGGGAGAAGGAATAATGATCTAGTTCTTATTCCTTGACAATCTTAAGGGATCTGATTTGGTGTGCTCTATATTCACTAATCAGGTTACTTGCTGGGTGCCTTGGCCTTCTGCTGTTCCTTGGTGCTTGCTTGGCGTCTTTGTTTACACTGTGTTTAGCTTTTTAAACATAACCTAACAACAGCAGGTGGTCTCATCTGTCAGCACAAAAATACATTTAAATATAAAATGTATATATTTTCTTAAAGGGAACCAAAACAAGCTGTTATTCACATGAGGAACATTCTTTTTACTTCTTTTCATGCACAATTTTCCAAGAACTCTATGTCTTAAAATGTTGAAGACATTTTGAAAATCTTGTTCATATGAAAGTGTTTGTCAGTGTAGAAAGGTATTTTGATAATCACAGCTTTGATTCACAGTCTCTTCAAAATCTTCAGAAATTGTAAAACTCATGCATTTTCAATGTTGATTTTTATTCATGTTACTTCTATTTATCAATACAATCTCCTATAGGAATAACTTCTTTTATAATTAAAATGAACATTAAATGCATCTATGCATCTGTAAAATACTTATATCTCCATTGTATCAAGGAAGATAGAATGATAGAATAAAAATTTATTGCTTCAAAAAGTTAAAAAATAAAACTGTTCATGCCCCTTCTAAGATTTTTCATAAGTCTGATGAATTACAATAAAAATGCAAGACTGTGACTACATAATTTCAACATGAAAGGGTGGATAATGTATGAATTTAGACAGTCAAGCAGAAGATAGCAGCACAAATGACTGCCATATATCAAAACAGTCTTCTCATGACTGCTGTAAATCCTCTTGAAGCTCTCTTTTCCTTACACACTAATTATGCAATAACAGCAAACTTTGGTTAGGATGGAAAGGCAGTCTTTTTTTATCTTGCAAGCCTGACAAATCAATCAACTTGTTTTTAAGAGTCTTAATTCAAAAATCCTTCAGCACTTCTCTTTTTTAATTTATGCAGTGCTTCAGGATTCAGAGAGAGAAAAAAGACTGCAGTGCAATCCCCAGTGAATAACTGATATGCTCACATGCATTTAGGTCAATGAATGCTTTTTAGAATTTATGCTGGTGTAGAAAATATCTACTAAATTTAGCTGACTCATCATTTCATTCACTATTCCTTTTTATTCGTACATCAGACATAAATGAACACAGGCGTTTTAAATGTGGTTTTCTTCTTTTCATAGATGAATCTTTTGAATGTCATGCGTAATAATTTTGTCTGATACATCTGTTCTGGCTTCCACTGGATAAGTACAGTCTTCAAAGGCCAAGGGGAAAAAGCCTCAAAGGGTTATAGCAACATTGTTCTTAAAAAGAAAAGATATCATCTGCAAGGTGACATATGAATACTGCGCTTTACACTTATGTTCAGTGTCAGACTTTAATGGCAGAATTCAGTTCAAAATCACAATGTCTAAATTTAGTTTAATGCAGTTAGTTCTTCTGACAAGACATTATAGAAAGTTTTCTGGTCAAGCTGCATTCATTTGATCTTGGTATTTTGAACTGTATAAAAATAATGGAATTCAAAATATTTGGGGGTCACCATCAAATTAGTGTTTGAGAAACTAGATTCACAACATTATCTTGAATTTTTCAGCTATCATTTTATACCCCCATATCCAGAATTTAGATTCACAAAATAATTTTCAGCTACCATTAAATTCTAGAAGCAGCAGAAGCTCTCCAGTTTCCAGAATTTTACATAGAAGTCATATAAGCTATATTCTCTTGATGGTGTGTGGCATCTTCATGCCCACTTCTTCAAAGTTACAAACATCAGTATATTTTCTGCCCAAATCTGTTGACAGACTCAGTGAAGACAGATTCTTTAAGCTTCCATACCTAATAGTCCTAACACATTACTGGAATGAAGGTGATATATTTTGTCCAATATATTCAGCGATTAAAATATCAGAGGTGCTGCTTCATTCCTGTCTTGAACCTACTGGGACTCAAACCCCCACCTCACATTTCTGAAAGAAGATGAATCCCTGTTCCCTCTGGCAACATTAGAGAAGGTGCTTAAATCCTAGTACTGTAGTTGCTAAATTTCTCAAATCCCATTGAAATAATTCCCTATTTTCAGTGCTGGAAAGTGTCTCTGTTATTAGATGACTCTCCTCTTGAGTTTCTGTGAATTAGTGAGGTTTTGCAGTAGTCACTATGGCGCAGCATAAATATATTTTCTTGTATCTGCCCACAGTTCTGTTCTGTAGATAGATAAATTAAATAGCTCAGTTTTTTTCAGCATTCTTAGGTCCAAAAAACAAAACACTGAAAAAGCCATTTAAGCACCATGTTGCCTCCCCAGAGCAGTGCAACATTATTCCCTATTGAGCTCCCCACAATATATTTCCAGCTGTAAACTATACAGTCTTTTGTTATACTTGTAAAATTGATTCATTCCAATATGCCTAACTATCCTGTAATGAAAAATATTCTGAATAGTATTTACATATCTAGAACTGAAGGATTAAAACCAAATAACTTTACTAATTTAAACTTTCATGCTTGTTAAGAAAAAACTTCTGATGAACTACATATATTTCTGTGCATATTTTGGAAGTGTTCCTGTGGTTTTATACAAAGAATGCAAAGGAACATTTTTCAAAATGAAACTAGTTTAAATTCTTTGTAGATCAATTATTTATATAGCTTGAGTTTGGCCTGTAATCCTTTTCAGCTTTTCCCTCCTCTTGCAAGACAAAGCATGGTAGAATTAAAATGAAAAAAAAAAAAAAGAATGAGCAATTGCTGTAATCAGAAGCAGTTTCTCAAGTCAAAAAGAAGTTTTCATCTATGTCATAATGTAAAAGAGAGAGTGTTTAAGTCACTCAGTGCATGAATGACAGATTGGTGACCTTTGCAATACACTAATACTTGTAAAATGTTTATAATTTTCTTTAATCAGCATGTGAGAAATAGAAAAATTGCTCCATTTGAGAAAATATATTCAATGACTAAATATATTCAATGCTAAAACTCATTCTGGAAAAGAGCATGTTGACTGATGGGATGGAGGGGAAATATTGGTTATCTATTTTTTACAGTCATCACTCCCATAATAATTGTTAAAATTCAGAAGGGAAGTGAATAATGTTTTTGACCCTTCCTTGTTGCAAATGTACATAGAAAGAGAATTAAGTCTTACACGTGGCTCCTGACTTGTCTTGAATATATATTGCAAATACAGATGTATTCGTAAAGGCAAGTGGAGATTGAAAAGATTCCTCTTATAAGCTTACCACTTGAGTTATGAGAGTTAAATAAAACATTCCAAAAAAGATAGCTCATTTAGATCCATACAAATTCAGTCTGAAGGGCTGGACTGATATCACAGAAAATCTCAACAGAGAGCTTGATTCAGCTTCCACTGAAATATGTCTGAATGCCTCAGATACACTGGATCTTAATTACAGCTGGGTTTGGCTTTGCTAATGAAAAACAAATATAGAAAAGCTATAGATGAAATCAAAACAAAACCTGTTAACTTTATGAAATAAGAATATCATAGAATAGTTTTGATTGGAAAAAGGCCTATAAGATCAGTGAGTCCAGCATCACTGCCACATCTACCACTAAACCATGTCCCCAAGTGCCACACAGAACCATAGAATTATTAAGGTTGGAAAGCATCTTTGAGGTCATCAAGTCCAACTGTAAATCCAGCATCACCACTATGTTCACCATTTAACCATGTCCCTAGGTGCCAAATCAACACATTTTTTAAACTCTTCCAGGGACCAAGACTTCCAGGAATTAAATATTTCCTAATATCAAACTGAAACCTCCCCTGGTGCAATTTGTGGCTGTTTCCTCTCATCCTGTCACTCGTTATGTGGGAGAAGAGACTGACCCCTGTTTCACTACAACATCCTTCTCTTCCTGGTCAAACAGGACCTACTTTGTTGGCCTTGTTTCTTATCCACAAACATCCAACTCTATTCTTCAACACCATTAAGCTCTAGATGATCGAAACACTCCCTAATTCTGTCCCATAATCTCTCTCACCTTGCTACCCCTTTTGAAGAGTTTATAGCCGTCTATAGCAGCACTCCAGTTGTGCAAGCTAAGATCTATTTTTGCATTATTATGGAATTTAGTTGCCTAAAGATAGGTATTGAGTAGGATTTAACCTCCCAGGCACCTCCAGCACACCCTTGTCTGACAGGAATGATGCGTACACTCATTAAACACCTATCTTAAAATTAATTAAATCAACCCCAAGGGTAAGAATAATGTAATATACCTCTGGACATTTAAATATAAGACAACTAACCTAACTTGGTCACCTAGACAGTAATTTAGGTAAATCAGCTGACTCATATCATATGAAGATATGTATTTTAGAAGTGTGAGAAGAGTTCCCTTTCTCCAAGGACTATTAAGGGAACTAAAATCCCTAAATTAGACAAAATTTAGATAGTTAATTTTAGACGAGATCAATCACTCCCCAAGAGACTGATCAATGAGTAGTCAATGCTGTATTCTATGTGGCCTGGTTTGGTTCCTGGTCAGGGAAACAGTCCTTTGTGGAGAACAGTGTGTGTGGGGCATGTGGAACATGCAATGGGATACTTCATATTCTACATCTGTCTCACAAATGTAGTCCCTTCTTACCAACATTTAGACTGTACTGTCTCTGTACAGATTAATAAACTCTCATGAACTACTATCCCCTGTCCCTTAACAGATAGATACTATTCTCCCATTCCATGAGCTTCCACCACTCCCTGAGATGTTTATAAGGCTTGGACCCCATCTGCCAAGGCAGGTGATCAGCACAGAAGATGCAGCACATTCAAGTGTTGGGTGCAAATCCCAGCTTGGCTTGAGTCCACTTGCCCAGTTCCTTGAAAGCTCACTCTGCCCCTATTCAAGCTCTTCCTGCTACATTATTTTCTACAACATGGCATCTACATCACAGACTATTTTCCCCCCAAGCTTAAATTTCTTAGAGTCATGAACTGGACCTCCCAGTCCTTCTGCATTAGTCACCAAATACACGCAGGTCCTTGAGAAAAGACGTGGTGTCGAATGATAAACCAGAATTAATGAACAGCTAGCTGTACTGCTATTTTCCTACCTTCCTATTTTCCTTTGTCTGTTTCTTTGGCTTGTAAAATGACCATTTGGAAAATAAACTGATCTTTCCCTCTTTTCATGTTTGTACTTCATGCCTCCTTTGTAAATGACTCGCAGGCAAGAACAATTCACAATAAAGGAATTAAATACCGGTTTTCATGCTTCAGCAGTTTCTATTCCACATTCTAAAGCAAACCATGTCAAGATGAATCACAGAATTATAAAGTCACAGAATATGCTGAGTTAGAAGGGAACCATCAGGATCATCAAGTCCAGCCCCTGGCTCTGTGCAGCACACCCCAAGAGTCACAGCCTGTGACTGAGGGCCTTGTCCCAGTGCTTCTTGAACTCTGTCAGGTTTGGTGCTGTGACAACTTCCCTTGGGAGCCTGTGCCCAACTACCCTCTGGGGGAAGAACATTTTTTAATATCCAATCTTCCAACCTAAACCTCCCCTGGCTCAGCTTCCTGCCATTTTCTTGAGTCCTGTCCCAGGTCAGGAGAGTGAAGAGATCAGTGTTTGCCCCTCCCTTCTGCTTGTGAGGATGTTGAAGGCTGCAGTGAGGTCTCCCCTCAGTCTCCTTCAGGCTGAGCAGACCAAGTGCCCTGAGCTGCTCCTCATACGCCTTCCCCTCTGGATCCTTCACCATCCTTGTCACCCTCATTTGGATAGTCTATATCTAATATCTTTTTTATATTATGGTTGCCAAAACTGCACCTGGGTCTCAAGGAAACAGCCTTGAGGGGGTCATAGCCTTGTGTTATAAGATCAGGGCTTGAGCAATTCTGTGATACTGTGCAGGCTGTCTGTACTGAAGTGGGCCTCATTTTTTTGGTTCTTTTTTGTTTTTTTTTTTTTGTTCCTGAATCCCGAGGCCTAGGATGTTAACCCAAAAATATCATCCAACCAACATTCTTCTGTGTTTGTGAAATAATCATTAATACTGTTAAAACTTTGCTAAAGACATATTGTCATAATTTTGTCTTTTCCATCACTAGTTTATGCTTTTCTCTATTATCCTCGGTGGCTTAATTGTGACTGGAATAAATGGAACCAACTCTCTCTTCAGCATTCTGTTTTCTCACCAGTGAATGTCATTGCTCCAAATTTGTCACCAGCACTAGGCAAAAAAAAGCTATTTTGCTATTCTTTTGTGCAATTCTTAGTGTTTGATGAAGTTATGTATTTATACTTCAGTTCTCATTGCCATATTTTATTTATTGCCATATTTTAAAAACTTCAGACTTAAGAAAACATCTATTTTCTGTTGCTTCTCCCATCCAGGATACTATTCCATTTCAGTTCAATCATGACACAGTGGTGGAGATAATTTGTATAATGAAACAGACCTGAACAAATATTTATTTGCTAATAGCTTGTTAACTTTATTTCAGGTTTATCAGTAATTTTCATTCATACCATCTACTACTTTTTCCTGCAAACTTTGCTTCAGCATCTGTTTTGGTTTAGCTTTACTGATAGGAATATTTGGGGTTTTGTTTGTTTATTTTTTTCAAATTTGAAACCTTTCATGCTTGGTCATTGGAGATAGCCGGTCTTCTTTCTTTTTAGGATTTTGTGTATATAGCAGCTGAGGGAGGAGATACTGTCCACAAAGCTTTGGTCTTTTATTGTCACTCCAAATCCCATAGATTCTCTGCTTCTGTGAGTCAGTCTAACACTGGTCTCAGCAGCAAGAGTGCACTTGTCATTACTACTCATCTACTGCTATTTCAAGCCAGGGTACAATTTATATGGAAAACCTCTGTATGCCATTCATGGAAGAACGCGTACAACATGTGAGCACCCTGCTGTTGTTTATATTAATAAAAAAAATCTCTACTTCCTCCTCTAGTTGCCCACTATCCTGCCATAAAATGTTCTGGTGAGTAGCATCAAAGTACAGTTAACGATGACTAGCAATTTTCTCCCAAGTTTTCTATATGATTCAAAATACATAATCTTTCCATTTTGAAACGTCACACTTTTAATTTTTATTTCTTATCTTTGGATTCTTCCACTGTAGACAATGATCTGTCAGCAAAGTTCTGCTGTGACAGCATTTGCAGTTTGGCAAGTATTTTACTTCAGCAGTTAGACATTTAAAACCACTGTAGTTTCCACTTTCTCTTCCTTGTTCCCACTTTCCCACTGTAGTTCCCACTTTCTCTTACTTGTCCTCTTCTCAAACATTGTTTCAGAAATGGTGTATACAGTTATATTTTGGTCACCTTTAGAAATTCATTGCACTTACTGATAGGAGGTTAATTCAACTTCTGAGTAGAATTTGCAGTTACTTTTGTACTGCATCATTCTTTGCAGAGGAATAGATTTGGAAAGCAGTGGGAAGATTATCCTGATCTATTCAGAATCCCTTGAAAAAAATACCCATTTTATACATTAATCACAAGTGTAAGCATACTGGCCTATTCCTTTTGATGGCAATGATCATTTGCTTTGCCAGCTATGAAGGGTTTGATGTTTCTGTTACTTTTAATATTAACTTTGTAGGTTGCATAATTTGCTTCATTAATTTGGCAACTTCATTTCCCCTCACTATCATATCTGCTCTTGGTACACAGAGAGATTCTATTTTCCATTTTTTGTCTCCTTAGTAATTTTTCACATACCTGAGTTATGTTTTCCAGAAGTCTTATATTTATTTTGTAGGTTTTCAAACTTTTTCTCTTCGTTTAATATTTGACTAATGACTTGGTAATCTTTCATTACCTCTTTTCTTGCTAATATCATGGCAATTTTAATTTTTAAAATTTTTCTTCCTGGGGCATTTGGTGTAATTATGATGTCTGCTATCAAAAATCACAACTGTATGTCACTCATTTCATGTAACTATGCATATTTTGACTGTCAGATCCATCTTCTCCAGCCTCAGTAGGTTCCTTGTTTACCACCTTTCTCTTGGATTGCTCATTTTACATTTTGGTGAGCACATTTATGACAGTCCCTGCTAGAATGGTTATCCAATTTTTATTATATGAATATGCATTTTATAAAACTGTCATGTGTAAAGAAGTTAATTACTGTATTTTATGGGATCTACATATTATTCAGAGCTTATGCATTAGGTAAATAAGAAACCAAATGTGATGGCTTGGCCATTTCTCTAGTTTACTGAAACAAACAAAGCATATAAAATGCTTTTCACAGCAGCAGTCTATTTTAACTTACTATCTAGAAGCCGGCTTTTTCTTTAACACTTGAATGCAAAATTTGAAGCTATCCATCACTATCCAAGTTTTCTACACTAAGATAATAGGACAATGTTTGTGTAATAAGAGCTCACATAACCCATACAGAAATTACAAAATGTGTCATTAATATCAAATATCAGAAGGAAAACTAGATGTTAATTTGGAGCTGACTCCAGATTGTAGAAGACTGAAAAAAGATCAAGGCAATTATGCAAATCTGTGCTTCACTGGTTAAAACATTCCACCACCAGTTTGTACACCTAAAATAATGCCTATGGAATTATATGGTCAAGGTGTAAATTTATGATACCTTACCTGACATATGTGGCTTTTTAAAGCCACTTTGCAGACCCAAAATATTTAAACCCTGCCTATAAGCACCTACTTCACAGTATTGTTTATGAACATATCTAATTTATTTTAGCATGTTGGCATTTTGAGATTATAATTGTTTATATTACTGAAATAAAGCATAAATTAAGTTTCTGTCTAAGCCTTATATATTCTGTTCCATCACCATGGTATTCCAAATGCTGTTGGTCCATGAAACATCCAATTTTTTTCTGTTGAATGTATGCCTTACCATTTTAAATATCTTACAGAACATCATACCTCAGATTGAAACCATTATACTTTTCCCAAGTCCTTATACTGTAATTAGAGTATATATATCTATATATGTAACCTATATGAGATGTAATAATCAAGGAAATGTGTCAAGAAATACAAAGGCATTTCAGTCCATGCTCTTTTCAACAATAAACACTGACTGAAGAACAAGCCAGTGCCAAAGGAGTTTTATGGCCCCTCTGCTTACACTGAGGGGTAAAACATGGATTGTAAAATCCTCACCTCTGTGTTACACTGATGTTCTCTGGGAACAATTAGCCATTTCTTTCCTGACATTTGCATATTTGTTCAAACACACAAGTTCTTACACGGGTATTTATACACACATGTAAAGAAAGACTGGTATATGACAGGTGAAGGTGACACTATGTCACTATGTGACTAAGATGGGACACCCAGTGCTTGTACTAGATAAGTATCTAACAGTCCCTGGAAGATCTGACCTATGCTTTACAATATTTAAGCTGTAATTATTCCTTTTAGAATAAAAAACCTGACTGATCAGGTCAGATTTCATATTGGGGGGCTGGATGCTCGTAGTTGTTAATCTCCATTTTTGTTGCATACAGCAAATGAGAAATGTTGCTAGAAACCTACTTTTTTGATTGTGTAAAAAAAACTGTATGAGAATTTATAAAAATATGTCACATTTCCTATCCACATTAAATGTTATTTTTCATTCTTCACAGCATTCATATATCTAAAATTTTTGAGACAAAGCTTTAAGTGACTGTAATAGCAAATGTCTGCATTTCAGCATTATGGCATAAACACTAAAAATTCACAACAGCAGTATTCATAAAATGGTTCCTTCATGATTGAAGACATTTGTAGATTCAGCAAACAAAATGTGTTGCTAAAACAGGTTAACCTTATTTAAAAAGCTTTTGGCTCGTAGTAGTTCTGTCTCCAAGCATGTTGTGAAGCCAGAATAACTGGGCCTTACTTTGTTAGCACTGATCACTCTGCAGGATTTTCCTGCTATGGAATGTCTGACATGATTTGCCTTTTTCTAATGACTCATTTGCTGGCTCCCCTTACATAGAGCTGACTTGCTTATTTCAATCAGTTAATTGTCTCCTTATCATCTATTTAATATAATATTAAGAAATAATCGTGCTTGTAGCAGGTTTTCATAAAGTTATGGGTTTCTCTTAGACCTCTTCAAGCCAATAGAAGTCTTGTCCATTATACATGGCATTTTTCAAGTTATGAGCAACTCTAAACTGTTGCAATATATATCTTTATCAAGTCTCCTTTTTGGATTTCTTTTTTTCTAACATTTTATCCAGTGTTTACCTTAATATTTTCAGTATATTTCTGTGTTCGTGTACCTGACTGACATAGAATTCCCCAAGAAGCTAGGTAGGTTCAGACACATGGATTCAAATAAATCAAAGTAATTACAAATTCTCATCACTTCACAATTCTTCAAGTCAAGCAGAAATGAGCTAACAATATTTGTAAACATTACAGTTCCACAAGTATGACATTAAAAAAAACCCTTATCTTGATTAAAAATATTTGAAAACTTGAGGAGTAAAATGTGAGATTAAGGAATTTTAATAATGTTGTAATTGTAAATATAAGGAAAAAATACTTATACTTTTTTGGTAAAAGATTAGTAAAAAATTTGTTGCAACCTTATTTTACACTGTTATGTTATACCTAGTTCCACTTTCCTCATGTGGTGCTCAGACTGAATGCAGAAACACAATACTACAAGCTGACATTTCAAGAGATTTCAAGAGTGCTGTACAGCTTAGACAAATCAGATTTTTCCAAGATGCTATAAAACTAAAAAGTCAAACTGGATAAAAATGTTACTATGTATACTTCAAAAGAAAATAATTCTATTACTTCTTATATGTTATTTATCACATTTTCTTTTATGAGAAAAATATGGATTTTGCTATCTTGAAACTTGAAATGAAGGTTGATTGTACATGAAAGAGAAAATCTGTTTTCCGAGGAGATGCAGAAAAGTCCTCATCAAAATCCTTTATAAGTAAAATAAATGCTCAACAAATCAAGTAAGTATTTCTTTGTAACAGAGGTTGTGTTTAGGCTGAAAAATACGTTACAATCTAAAATTAATGCTTTCCATTGTATCTTTAACCCAAATTTGCTCTAAAAATCTCTAATACTGAGTTAATTAGTATAATTATCTGTCTTAATTAAAAAAATATTTTTATTGCATGCATATGTCTGAATTATGGTTGATTTAATTAATGAAACAATTATTTTTTAATTACTAGTCATAATGTTCTGTAAATATTTAATCCCAAATTTTTTAAAATAATATCAGTATAAAAAATTACTGCCCTGCAGTCTTGCACTGATCAGAAAATCAGGTTACAAAGTGTGAGTTTTCTATCTCAGACAAACTAATCAAAGATGAACTGAAGAGTGTAATATAAATCAAAACTTAATAAGATTTCATCTCTTTTCAGATTTGAAAAATGGGACCAGTTTAAATTTCACCAGCTTTCAAGGCAGTTTGAGACATGTTTGTCTTTCTCCCTGAGACAGGGAATCTAAATTTGGACTTAATTCCACAGGCTCATTGTAAAAGTTCTATTGTTTGACATTGTTTGTACCAAGCTTTTAACACAAATTTAGTGAGACCAATAATTAACTCAAAGTAGCTCAGCTGTAAAAGCCCTGTGAGCCTTTACAGTACTTTGAAAGCTCTGCAATTAGTAGACATTAATTTCCCATGTATGTATATGAAAGGCTTTATCCAAAGCTTTATCAAATGTCAAAAGTTCACACTAGCTCCAGTGAAAATTGAAGAATGCTCACAAAAAGGTCGGGATGAGCAAGCGTACATTTAATGTTAGATACATGAATAGAGACATTGAAGGCAGAGGAAATTGTTCTCATTTTTAAAAGAAGTGTATGCCAGAAGAACCAGTGTAAAGTCTTACACTGCTTTAATCTTCTCTAGGACTTTGAGGAGCAAGTAAAATGATGGAATTCTGAAATAAGGCATTGATAGGTTGAGCCCGGAGCGAGATGCAGATGCACAGCAGACCCCATTCAAGCGTATGTCACACCTCACCAAATACAGGAACAATTCACTGCAGCCTCCCCCCGAAAGAGACTTGTTGGGTTTTTGGTGGAACTGACTGTGGAACCCCACCCATGGGCCCTCTGAGGGGGGTTCCCCTTGTGGGTTCTGTGCCAGGAATGAAAGACGGACGACACTCTTGGGTTTGGGGTCTTTGGTCTATTGTTTATTTTTCTCTTATCAGAAGTCTTGTACACTGTCTGCACACCAGACTTAGTGCACCAGAAGCAAGGCACAAAATGGTCCCTGGACATACAGATTCAAGGTCTTTTAAAGCTATTTCACCCAATTAAGTCTTAAAACATACTTTGTTTCTACCTTTCTACCAAAAACTAATTATTAATCTATTCACGCAATACCTACACTGCAGCTTTCTCTAACCAATAGTTTTGTGCCACCAACACTGCAGAAAATGGAGTAGATGAAGAACAAGAAGAAGATGAGACAACACCCCAAATCCTCCATCTTGTCTCCTATTTACTTCCATACTAAAATCCCAAAACTCTAAATTTCTTACCCTGTGATAAACTATATTACTATCCACCACTATCTAATTCACACACTTGTAGATTCTAATTCATCCCAAAGTCTTGGTAATTTTCTCCAGGGATGAAGGTTAAAAGCAGTGTTTTGCTGAGGATCAGGGCATCTCAAAACAGGCAGAGAAACATTCTCTGTGCCCTGGACTCCAACAGAGCCTGGGAACAACTCTCAGGGAAGCTCCACAGCCAGAAAGTTGTATCAATCTTAATGTCAGCCTTGCTCAGCTGAGCTGCTCTAACAGCACACACACAAGTAACTCCAGAGAACAAACAGCTCCTTCATTGATTCACGGTGTCTCCAGCCCTGACAGTCCATCACTGTCTCCCACTGCTGCACTTCTGTGCCCTTATCATTTTTCCACAAAAAATGACAGGATATACATGTACCACAAAAGATTTAGCTCAGCTGCTCCTGTTCCCTTGTGTTGGGATGCCCTTCTTGACAGCACATAGTTGTCGACAAATAGCACTCAGTGTCTTAGGGTATACTTGTGGAGCAATATAACATTTTCTTGAAAAAAGTGTGCTGCAAACAATATGTACACATGGCAACTTTGCAAGTGACTGCCAGGCAAAAGAAGCTTACTAACACCTTTTAATTAAAAAAAACAAAACAAAACAAACCAGCGTAAAAAAAAAACCCAAAACCAACCAATGAACCAACAAAACAAACAAACAATAAAACATGAAAGAAAAAAACAAAAACAAAAACAAACAAACAAAAAACCCAAACAAAAAAATCCTCAAAAAACCAAAACCAAAAACCAAAAAAACCAACCCCCAAACCCAAATAAGTTACAAAGTGGTCTCTTCCAGCTGAATTGTTTTTACAATGTTTGTTATTTGCCTGGAATATGGATAAACTTATGCTACAATCTGAAGAGTGGGAGGAGAGAAAAAACAAGATAGCTATAATCAGTTACTGGAAACTTCTTTAGATTATTCCTTGCATCTGCTGTGCAATTCTTCATGTGCTCAGCCTTCTTAGGTGCATGTCTATTCTCACAGGTGTCAGCACTGTCTATCTCTAATAACAAGCTACAGGCCCACGATGCCTTCTCATATTTATGATCAAGGAATCGAGAGGCTGGAGCAGGCCAAGGCTCTTCTTGTCTCTCAGGCAAAAAGAAAATGCAGCTCCAGAGAGCACAGGAGCTCAATAATAGATGCCCCTGAGGAGACACTTGTGTCTTCTAGATCATCATCATCATCCTTCATAGCTGAGTGTGACCGAATGTGAATGGAACAGAAAGTTGGCAAAATCCTGAGGGCATTTGACAAGACTGGATTTACCTTTTAGGAGCTTCATGCACAGGAGCAAGGAGCACAACTGAACCAAGTCTCAGTAATTAAGAAGAGATGGTGATAATGATCTGAGAAGTAGCATTTGTTCATGAAATAATAGATGCTTGTACTCTTGGAAAACAACAGTATCAATTTAACCAGGCTGTTTTCCAATAAAGTCTATAGTCTTACTATGCAGTATTGTTAACATCTCCCTGACCAACTAATTAAAACAGAAAGACCAGGATTTGAGAAACAATTCAAGTTTTTTTATGTTTTTTTCTCAAAATATATAAAAAATACATGCACCATATAATATGCATTTATTCCCTGTATTGTTTCCTCCAGTTTTTCCTCATTCAGAATGGCCAGAAATTCTCTCAGCACTGCTGAGAGAAGTAGTCTCTAGTGGAATACCAAAACAAGTTGATTCATCACTTGTAAATTTGCCAGTTTCCACCAGAAACTTCAAGAGAGTAATAAATGTTTCGTGTTTCTGATTTTGACACCTCTAGCCTCACAAAGGGAGACAAGAAGAAAAAACAAGAACCAGAGACCAAAAAGAGGCTTCACGATTATGATCTCTTTTCCACAGGGACAAATAATACTGTCCCCACTCCCAGCACATTAACATAATTAATACAACTACATGGTCTCCGTGGTCCTGCACAATTTCATAATCTTATTTGGACAGAGTAGAAATTCACACATCACCCTAATATGAGTAAAATGTAAATGAAGGCATGATTAATCATTGAAGATCCAGTGTAGAAGACCACATGCTTGTTACTTTGAAATCACAAGAGAGCAAATGATCAGCAAACATACAATCATCCAAACCCATCAGAATCAGCTCCTACCTCCTCTTCTCACCTTAACCATCTCTTTATCCCCAAGATGCAATATGGGAGGTGAGTGGGCTTGTGTGTGGGGAGGGTTAAAGTCTTTACTTTTCCAAGAATACATAGTCATCTTTTTTTTTTTTTGTTTGTTTGTTTTTTTTGTTGCTAAATAGTAGCACAGGTCAGCTCTTCTCTCTCCTCATGAGGTCAGAAGCAATGAGCCCACTGCGAGGACTTAGCCTATAAAATTTTGCATTGGTTCCTCTCCTCTCCTCTCCCTTCTAGCACAAGCAGGCATCACTCCCAAATTTATCAAATGGTCTTAGGAGATCTGCAGGGAAGGCATTTTCAGAGGAATTTGTGGCCTCTGAAAGAAGAATTGTTAGCATTGATTTTCCCCATAGCAAAAGATGTGAATGTACAGCACCCTTAATGCTTCATTCGTTCCGTACCTTCGGCAGTTCGCTGCAGCAGCATTCAGAGTGATGTATAATGTTGCCAGAAGGAAGCAAATTTTCCATGGAAATGATGAATCTTTAGCACAGGAAGCTTAAGGTTTTGAAATGCAATTTAATATTAGCTACTGATTTCTGCTGACCTTTTTGTGCTCTCTTGGAAAAGAAATAAAGCTCAGAGAAATACTTCTTGTACTACAGGGAAAAGGAGTCCCCTGAAACAGGGAGCTAGCTTTGACTCTTAGTGCTCCTGTTTTTTTCTCTTTAAGCCAATCACTAAAGAAATTAATCCCCTGTCACTTCTAGAGTCACGTATTTCACATCAATTGAAGTTTGCAGTCATAGGTGAAAAAATAAAAGAACAAACTACAAAAGTAAGAGGGCAGAGAGCTCTGAGGCAATTTCTTCTCTCAAACTAACAAAATGGCACAGAATATTTTTAAGGCAATTACAAAGAGCATATTGATTTGCAGTTCTATAAAAGAGGAATAAGCAGGGTTCCTGATTCATTTTTGTGTGTGTTTAAATCTACATAGAAGCATTTTACTTGTTTTTATCCTGAAAAATTGAACTGTTTTTTCTCTATCTGTGTCTGGCTATTTCTCACCTTTTGTCTCCCACCTTCCTTCTGCAAGCTTTTCACTGCAACCCAACACAAAGAATGTCAGCTGCAACAGAAAAAATTGCTGGTACAGCTGCATGAAATTTAGACAGTGACCAGATGTCATCCCCGGTGCTCAGTCTTTGCAGTTAGCTCTGGTAATGTATTTTGTTTCACTTTATTAAGGGGCACAAGGTTGTAAAAGCTTCTTAGGTAAAGGGTAAATAATGTATCTGGCTTGAAATGGATAGCAGGAGCAGAGCACTAGAAAGAGCTGTTCTGTTCTTTTCTTCTGATGAATCTGTGGAAGAAAAACAAAAGTGTTGTCAAAAATGCTGATGAAGCAGTTTTGTGTTTTGACAGACAATATAAAACAGCATTTTTGAAAAGGACACAATGCAGGTTTTTAAAGTTGTATGTAATATCGATAAATATAAAAATACATATAATTATTTATATACAAAGCCAAAATAGATATTTGACAATACAACTGCATTACACTGGATTCTTCCACTTCCAGTTTAGAATCTAATTTAATTTGTATCACATTACAAAGAGGTGCCAGATGCTCCAGTTTCCAATTGTGGTTGAGCAAATGATGGACTACCATTATTTTTCTACAGATAAAAATATTTTTTTATTTTAATCTATACTTTCCAATTATGTTTATATGTAAGCACTGATTCATATCCTTCCTAAATAAGTATTTTTGTTGACTTAATTAAAAAGGAAGTCTCACAGTAACAATGTGCCCACAGAGCACTTTGGATTTTGAGTGGAGGTTGTTAGACAGGCCTGCTAGACACTCCCACAACATTCAAATTAGGTTAGCTCCATAAGAAAGAAGATATATAAATCTTAAACTGAAAAATTACAGGCTAATTAGTGGAGCTCAAAATATAATGAGAATGAAACCCCTCTGCATCCACATTATGTGCTACCTAAAGACAGTACAGGGATTAGCTGCTGCCCAAAGCCTCTTTTTACAAATGAATTGAAAGGGAATGTAGGACAATGCCTGACAAAGACAGGACTGTTGGGCCACTGAGTTATGATGTGAAGACCCACAGACATGAAGGCAGATTTTATCAGTTGGAGGCCAGTTGAGGTCAAAAGCCTCAGAAGAGTCATGTTGAAATTAAGGAGCAGGTTACAAAACTGCAGTGCAGAGGGCATGGTAGATAATAATTGAACAGTGTGAAACAAAGGCCAAGGGTAGAACAGAAGATAAAGAGCTAGTTTTACATATGCTGGTAAATAAGGAGATGTTATTTAAGGATTGCCTCTACTGCCAAAAGAGATATCTGGTTCCTTCTCTGAAGTGCTTATAACATCCTACTGCTCCACTGGTACTAATGCTGCAAGGAATCCTAGCCAGGCAGCATTGATATCATTCTATTTTACCATGCCAGAATTTGTATTCATTGAAACAGAGCTAACTATTAATCATTTCTATGCCTGTGCTTCTGTACATTTTATAATTCACTGACATGAAGTAGCATATGGTGGTTAATATTTTCCAATTACTTTAGTTAAACATTGTAAAACAAATGTAAGTGATGGTGCTTCCTGTTGCTGGACAAAGCACACCCCCAGCCTGGGAATAAATAAATCCTAGGACAGATGTTCTATTATAATTGATTAAAAAAGTCTGGGGTTTAAGATAAACTGTTCTGCGTTCTCTGACAACAGGCTGTTATTTGCCTCTGGTCTCAAAACTGCTTCCATATACAGAGATATTTTCATACCTCCTCCAGGCTCAGTTTGTCTCCTGACATCTGTTAGGTGTCACACCACTGGCTAGGTACAAACTCTTGTTCTGTGTCACAAGTGCTCTACAGCTGCTAAGAACTAACTTGCATTAACCTGCATAATTATTTCAGGATCTCTAAACAGTATTTCTGCACTTCTTATGAGCTGGTGTCACCAACACACAGGCTCTTTGATGAGTTACACCTGTACTTAGAATATTTTTCTCCTTCCCATTCCCCTACATATCTTTGCTTTTGTTTTCCAAGCCATACAATTAAGACAGGGAGAAGGTCATTCATATTTTACAATCCATGCAATCAAATATTATTTGTTTCCATTCACCTCCTAGCCTTTTCTTTTTCCTTTTTCCTAGCTGACAGCATCATCCTGATGGGATTATACTCAGGAACATTGTCAGGTGCAGTAAATCAGGTCTACAAGGCCAGCAAGAATATATTAAATGAAAGAGAGAACTGAATGAGACAGAAAAAATTGCTGGAAAGGTTTTTTTTTTTCTTCCTTCCTCTTGTGTGCAGGGCCTGATCAAGCTTTTCATAAGCAGAACTTTGGATTGCAGCAGCAATTTCATGTGTTGAAAATTTCCAGTACAGAAATGGAGCTGTACAAGCTGGGGAGAAAGTAGATGCTTAATAGAGCAGAAGATATGAAGATACAAGTGAGTCCCTTGAGCCACCTGACCATGTGCCCCTCAAATGGTTTGTGGTGTGGCATTTTGCAGCTCTGACTTCCCTTTAAAACTAGATGACCATTTAGGAAGGTTCATGAGGTTTAGGAAGTCCACTTCCAAATCTATTTAATGAGAGGCAAAATATTTTTTGGCAAAATATCAAGTATGAATGTGATGTGACTACAAATAATGTAATGTGAATGAAGGTATTGAGGTGAGAATAAAAAAAAAGAGAGAGGAGATAAAAAATAGGTCTATACACTAAAATTTATGTGAATGTTATATTTCCATAACCAAAGTTGTATTCCATAACATTTCTGTAATGTGAATTCCTAAACTTGAATGTATGAGAACTCTCAAAGTGTCTCATTGAGTATGTTGAAAGGCCACTTTTCATCTGCAGTTTTACATCTAGCTACACTCATAATCACCCCACTCTGTAGTAAGGCAGCAAACAGAGACTGAGAAATTAAGCAGCGTGACACCTTTGCCTGCTGAGGACTCTCTATTGAGTAAGTACTAACATTCACTGCAGCACAAAAACTTAAGTGTCATCCCCTTTTATCAGAACAATTTGTTCTGTGAGAAGCAGCACTAGTGGTGCCTGACAGCCTATATATGCACAGGAGATGTCTCCTGTGTACTCTGTATTCCCAGTGCTGTAATTCTAATGACAAATTCCTTCCTATAATTTTTGCTAATAATTTACTTGTGTCCTCCTTATCTGCTGCTTACCTTCTTTGGCCTACTGCCTGATGTTATTTGGTTTATACCATAGCTACTTTGGAATCACAAGGTCCTCACTGATGGGTGAGGTTCTGCCAGCCTCAGTAGCAATTCTTTAAGCAAAAACATTGGCAGAGGTGATTTACAGTAGTCAGCATGGATATATGAAAGGAAAATCATGCTTAACCAAACTGATATCTCATTATGTTGATATGTTTGTGTTGGTGGAGGAGGGAGAGAAATTGATGTTTTGTCTCTATTGTATTAAGGCTTTTGACAGCTTCCCACAACACAGTGCAGAGGAGCAGCTCAAGTGCAGGTTAGGGCAGTAACAGTGAGGTGGACTCAGCTGCTGGGCTTTAAGGGTTGTGATCAACAGCATCAAGTCCAGCTGGAATCTAGGCACTAGAGGAGCACCTGAGGGGTCAACAGTGGAGCCAGTACTATTTAAGACCTTCAGTAATAATTGGATTACGAACCTCAGCAGTTTTGCAAATGATACAGAGCTCCGAGGATCTGATGATACACAGGAAGGTTTTGCTTGTCTCTTGACAAGCTGAAGGATTTGATGAATAGGAACCTCATGAAATAATAAAAAGAAATAACCCCAGGCACTAGGGCAAGCTGGAGGCCAACCTGTTGGAAGAGATTTTCAGAAAAGGAGGATTGTGATAGTCAAAATGGTGACCAACAGCATCTTCAGCTTTCTGGAGAAGAGTGTCATGAGCAGCCCAAGAGAGGTTATGGCTGTGGCTCTCAGCCTGGGGTGTTCCATAAGTCCCTCTTTAGAACTGGCCTGCAGGCTGAGCCTACATCTATCCTAGTGAGCTGAGCAGAGCTGGAACCCATTCCCTGGGCCAGCTGGTACAGCCAGGCCACAGCCATGAGGCTAAATTCTTTAACCTCCTGAAAAAGATATGCTGTATGCAGATTTCTATTAAGAGTGGCTCCTTGACCATCTTAGCCCATAATCTTTCCAGAAATGTTTTGGGACAGTGCAATTTGCCCACAGACAGTGCTGTGACAGGGACTGTTGTAATAATTAAACAGTCCAGATGGTTGGCATTATTTACTCTATGAGTACTGCAGTGGAACAGATGTAGTCTCAAATAAATTATTTTACGTAATTTCAAGACCAAAGCCTAAACCAACCACAAGAATCCCCCTTAACCTAAAAGGGACAGTGGTAGAATAATCTCATTTAGGTGATATCCTGTTCTCAGCACTGACTGTGGTGCAATTTAGGGTGATTTAGAGTGATTATCTGAGATCAGAAAACTAGTTGTGGTCTGTTAATCAGGGAAGAGCCACATGCTTGGGGGCAGATTGTTAAAGAATATTAAGGTGTCAGAGATGTGATAGATGGTTTGTGAGAGCTTAAGAACAGACAGATCCCTTACATCTACCCAGTCCCCTATAATAATTGCTTAGATACAGCTTCTAGTGAATTGTATCTTGGGCTGAATATGAATCAGAAGTAAAAACATATCATGGGTCACAATTAATCAGTGTTTCATTCAGAAACTACACAGCTAGAAAATAATGTGACTCCAATCAAATTCAATTAATTGCAGGCCCAGAAACTAAGTTAGGTGAGTGAATCTATTAGACTTGCATAAGCAGTGATAGAAAAATATTATTTGTGTTGGTCTTCCTCAAATTCCATCAATGAATAAGGACTGTCTGAAAATATAGGGGGGGTTATAACTGATAGGGGATTAATTTCAGTTTTCTTGATAAAAAACCCAAACAAAACCAATGACAAATTCATCTTCATATGTCACATGTTCATTTTATTGAGCAGAAGGGATGATCCCTGAATATCTGAGCGGGTCTTATTAAGAAACAACTTCCTGTAAAGGCAATTTGTCCTCATGTGCAGAGAGCTGATCCTCTTTTGTTGGGAAATGGGTTTAGAATGTTTCTGGGAATCTCATTATAAGTAAATAAATGTGATTATAGAAGTAACTGTATAAATACAAATAAGTCATTATTTGTTTCAACTCTCAAGGAACAGCATTGTGATTTCCCATAGTGGATCCAGATTCTCCATTCAAGAGTTACCTGAAAAATTGACAGAACCATTACTGATAACTAAACTCACTCCTAGGTATGAAAGATTTGCCATATGCACATTATTGCATTTAAAATTTTATTGTTATCTGGTGTTAGAATAATGACAGTTCTACTTTTCTATCAGTACATAATGTTTGAAAAAACTTGACTAATTAATAATGACTTTTACAGCTTGTCAGGAAGAGAATTTGAAGTAAATTCTTGTCTAGAGCAATTAATTGAAATTTGGAGTCATACCATATGTAAATGTGATTTTCCCCTATTAATTAGAATCTTTAATTACTTTGATCAAAGATTTTATTATACCACTCCTGGGAAGCCATGCAAATAGGGAAAAAAAAACCCAAAAAAACAAAAAACCAAAACCAAACAGATTTGAACAGGCCAGTTATTCTAGTATCAAAAGCCTTTTCTTTTTCTTGTTTGTCCTTATAGCACTGATTAAAAGCTTTATTGTATCCAGCTCTAAACTCCTGTGGAAGAAGATTTCATGCCTGAACTGCATCTGGAATACATTTGTTGAATGTATTTTAATGTTTTGTTATTTCCCTTAGCAGAACAAATCATGTTAGAACTTATGGGTGCCAGTGGAGACAGCAGCCCTGTGAGGGAGACAGAGTATTTGGGTTTTGTGATCTATATTTAGTTTCTGCCAGATAAAGTTTCCTTGTGAAACCTCATATTAACTACTTAATATTTCTTCATTTTGCCTCCTGTGTAGAAGGATAACAGCTTTCTCTCTCCCTTTCACCTGACCTGTCCTGTTGGAACAGTGACAAGCACAGCACACTGGCACAGGGGTTTGTGCAGTGGCTCAGAGCAGCCTTGTGTGCAGCAAAAGGGCAGGGCAGAGAGGTCTCCACAACATTGCAGACAAATGGCAAACAGGGCAGGGAGTTAAACAGACAACTATTTCATTATTGTGCTAATGATATCTTAATGAGGGCTTAGATTGCCTTAATTTTTATATGTACAGTTGTGCATCCCATGTAAAATCTTAGAATGCATTAGTTATATGTGCACTCAAGACAGCAGCCTTCCCAAAGCTGTAGCTAAATCCATCTGTAGATGTATTTGTGTAGTCAATATTCTTTATTAGGATGGGAGGAAAAAAGGTCTGTGTTCTAGGATATCAGGAAAAAGAAAGAAAAAAAATAATTCTGCTGTTTTATATATACACTTTTTACATATATTCCACAATACTGAAAACAGTACCATATTTTTATTTCAAATGAGTTCTTATTCTCTTCAGTTGCTATTATGAAACTTGTGTTATCCATGTCATCCAAAGCTTTATTTTTCTTTTATCTTGTGGCTCCTGTTCATCCATCTCACAAAGGTCTGTAGTCCTTGTCTGCATTTTAATGAGGTGATCTATGGACACTTGAAAATTTGCTGAGTGCAGTCAGCAGTAATGAATAGGATTTAATAGCACCCTACAGCAGCACAGGTATCTAAATGCTATGGAATTTCATATTTACAGGGTCTGTGACATTGGATCAGACACAAACCTGGTGTTTTTCTGTTGTGATCACATCAGAAAAGTTTCCCTTTCCTCTTTTTCTGAGACAGCCTTTGCTAAAGCATATAAATGAGATATTTTTCTTAATTATCATGTCAAGGGGAAAATATATGGTTGCGATGTGAAGGAGAAAATGTAAACTGCATTTTAGTTTTGGGTGAAATTGTATAGCAAGCACAAATACTAATTCCCTGTATACCATATATCAGTATAATGGCTTAAAAGTTTGGGAATTTTTTCCTCCATATGCACTGTGTTTTATTATACATGATCAGCCAGAACAAAACAGCTGTCTCTGACAAACACCAGCTGTGTACCATTATCTTGAATTTCACCAACCATCCTTTGGTCATTAATTCTGAAATGTTCTGATTGTGCTTCTGAATTACCAGATAGCAAATATTGGTCTAGGTTATAATGAAAAAACTGGATCCTATTTAGTCAGCAGAAGACTTGTAGCTAAGGTTTGAGACCTTAAACTTTGACTTTCTTTGTTTTGATTGCCCATTAGCTGGAAGGGATACTGAGATAGGTACCGAAGCGGACTTTACATTAAAAAAAAAAAAAGTTTTCTATTTCAGTCAGCGTTTTCCAATCCTTTCTAGCTTTCTGGCAACATTACCTGAGGAGAAATATGCTGCCACAACATCTGACTTTGCTCTGTGTAAATATATTTCAGCTTTACCAGCAACTGCTTCCATTGGCCTCTGGTGTTGGAGGATCGTGCAGAGAACATATTGTCAATAAACTATTTTTAGAACCATTGATAAATGTGAATTTGTTTTGGGCTCATCTAACCCTCTGCCTTTTACAAACATGAGTGCAAAATTCCTGCTTTGCTGTATACTAGCCAAAAAAGCTCCAGGGTAATAACATTCTTTTCAAAAATCAAGTTAATGATGAGCAAAATTAAAATACTCTTTTTGTATAGCCTGGGAGAGTGAAAGGTGAACTGTTCAAAACTCAAATAGCTGTAATTAAAATCAAGTGTTAATTCCTTACTGCTTTGTAATCTGCCTCCTTCAAATATTTTATAATATATACATGTTTTCCCAGAGACTTTATTTAGTTTGAATTCAGAGCAGTATTTTTTTTCTGCCCTGACTTTGGATGCAAAAATTTACCACAGTGTGGTTTCTCCCCATAGTTTTTCTGTTTACATCTTCAATGCAAGTATTATCTCTGAACAGTGCTTTAATGCCTGGTCACATGTCCAAGTATTTTCCTGAAAGAGGAAATATTTTGAATGAGAAGCTGTATTATCAACTGCAAAATTGCTGTAGAATTAACAGGGAGTATTGACAATGCCTTAAATGTAGTCACTGATTCCCTTCCAAAAAACCCCCCACCTTACATATTCTGAATTTTTCTTCAAAATACCAGATTTAAAACTGAACATTTGTGTTATTTTTATTGACTGCAGACAAACCTAATGTTGTACCTAGTAGACTGTGGCTACAGAAGAATTTAAATGAGGCCAAATCTCATTTAAAGTTTACAGTTCAGCTGGACAATCAAGCTAAGGCCCCTCTGCACTTTGGAAAATGCCATGGGACATGTAGGGCTTAAAGTAACCAAGATTTTAATTGTGGAAGTCTTTGCTGTCCTTCTGGTGCAGTAGCTACAGCTTCTGGGATGAAAGCACATTTCACTTAACACTGGTAATTAACACTGTCTCAGTGGAAATGGCAGCATCCATCCAAGGAATACTAGGAAACAGTTTATTAGTGGAGAAACCCCAACACTGCTCACAGCCAGAGCAGTCAGTCTCAAAGGAAGATAAAAAGGGTTTTGCTTAACCCCTGGGTGTATGTCAAATTATATGATCAATAAATTTTCAATTTTTATTTAATCTCCAACAGCCACGTGGATAATAAAAATATCTGTGATACCCAGTGCACTCAGGCAGTTAATTTAATTCTTGGATCATTCAATTAGCTGTCAGAAGAAGACCCAGTATTACATAACAGCTTCTTATTCCACCTACAATTGTGTAATTAATAGTTTATATGCATATTTATAGTCTTTACCTATGTATATAAAAAGAATTCCATGTGTTTATACAGAAATATAAAGTTTAGATGTTAATTTTTAATGTTAATGAAAGTGTCAGTATTACAAATCAGGGTGCACCCCTGTATTCAAATTTGGGTGTGCAAAACAATCTAATTGAATCAGAAATCCTTGCCTCTCCTGCATTTTAATGATTGTCAGTAGTTTCAGTTCATCAGCAGACTGTACATTGTTTATCAGATTTAAAGCCTTAGAAGACTATATCTGCATCTTGAAAGGATTATAAAGATAAGAAAAGTTAGTTTTTTAGGATTAAAATTTCAGGATGAGACTTTCATTTACCCTTTCTTTCATAGGTTTGGGGTTTTTTCATTTTGTAGTTTTTCATATTCAGTAAATTACTTTTTTCTGATGATAGCACATGAATATCAACATGTCAGCATCAGAAGATATTGCCTAAGTCAAATCATCTTCTTGATTTTGCTATGAATGGTAATAAAGAAAAACACAGAGTTCTTTATGAGAAAGTAGGAACTTTCTTAATTTAGATGTTTCTGCCTCCCTGCTCAAGGGCAAACCTGAAGGATTTCTGATTTAGTCTGGAGATATATACCTAAAAAAGTATGCGGTCACTTGAATTTTTTTGGCCATCAGCATATGTAATCTGTAAAACAAATATCCAGATGCATCTCCAGGGTCCTCATGGTTTCTGTTGTTTTTCCTCCAGGTACATGGGGACAGAGACAAGTGCTACACCTAAGGGAATGCTCCCTCCTCCAAGCCTCTTGTCAGACACACTTTTCTGTGGAAAATCGAGTGGAACATTGTCACTAGGAAGTACAGGCTGAAGCGGGACAGTTTAATTATCTTTGGCAAAACATACAAAGCTGCCCTAGAATGTAACTTCTATTGTTGATGCTTTTGACACTTCAGTTTTCTACAAGGAGGAAAAGTTTGTTTTTTTGGTTTTTTTTAAAACAAATAGATTCATGTATGTGTATGCAGATATTGGAAGTCATATTCTTATTAGAGAAAAACTTTGCTGGTTAAAACAGAAAGATTAAGTAATTTAGGAAATTTGGTTTTTTTCTAGAAATGCTTTTAGTTTTGGTCCCTTGCAAGGTTGTGTTGCACCTCTAACAGAGTGTTAAGGAGCAGTAAGTAAATAAATAAACAGAATCATAGAATGAATTGGGTAGGAAGAGGCCTCTAGAGATAATCTAGCCCAACTCCTCAATACAGGATATAAGTACTCAGTACTCTAGTAAACCAGTAAAATGTATCTAGACTGGGAAATTTTGTATAAATGAATACACAAAGTAGGACATCCATTTTGCCAGGGTGTGTTTTATGAGACAACAATTAAAAAGTAAGCCATCAGTTTTATCTATTGCTGACTGTTGTACCTGTTTAAATAAAGGTACCTGATGTCTCACAGTTCTGAAAGCCTGAGACTTCCATGAAAGATTTTTCACTCTCTGATCAGAGAAATACTTGAAAATGTAGGCGTTTATTTAGTCCTTTTCTTTCTGATTCTATCTTCATAATACGTACTATGCAGTTATTCATAGTCCATTTACTACATTCTTGTCAGTCATTTTATTCCCAGATCTGAAATTGCACTTCCAATCCTATGACTTGCCTTATCAGTTATAGGTGTGTAAAATAAAATAATGTTATCAGTTGGGTTGGCTTCAACATAACAAAGTAATTATTATTTTAGTACATTGATCACAGCCCCTGTTATTTCTGCCACCTTTTTACTGACAATGAATGCTGGACCTTACTTGTGTTGGTATCTTTTCTGAGATTATAAATTGTGCTTTTCCCAACCTGATAACAACATAAGAGGGTTATTGCATTTATGTCAGATTAACTATTCAACTTAGTCACAGGGGTCACCTCTTTGATTTTAGTACAAATGGCAAAATATTACACATTTTCAAAATAAAATACCTTTACTGAAAGAGAAGAAAACATATTTATATCTGTTTTATTTAAGCATTAATTCCCAACAGAGAGATCTTGTTGTTCTCATACAGCATCAGGTCCTTTGTTTCTCTCTCAGCCCCTGCAGTGGTTAAACTGGGGTTCCACAATTGCTTGGGAGGAGGCACAACTGGGCAGATCAGCTGAACTCACCAAAGACTTATTCCATATCACATAACATCCTAATGAGCAATAAAAGGGAAAAGAGAGAGCTTTAGGATGATCAGATATCTTGCTCAGGAGCTGTCTGTGCAAGAATCTACCCATACGTGAGTGTTTTCTCTTTTTTTCTGTTTTTTCTTATTCCACTTACCCTTCACTTATTAACCAAATTTTCCTTT